>JAMZDL010000108.1:0-104145 GCA_027579765.1 Candolleomyces efflorescens
GGTGTTGCTCGCGGAGGCGGCGGGGGAGGGGGCGTTGTGGACGGTGTCGGCGGGGTCGCGGGGGGCGGGGGGCGAGGGCTGGGGGGAGGGGAGGGAGGCGGTCATGTCGAAGGGAAAGTAGGGGAGGAGATTGGCGCAATCTTTTTGCAAAATGCCCAAGGGGACCAGCTCTCTGGTTGAGAGCGACATGACTGTTTAAGAGAGATTGGAATTCTGCCAAGTCCGATCGATCCATCCACGGCCAAGCCCCAAGCCCATCCAAGGCTGCTTGGCATCAGTGGTGCCTTCTGGCTGGGCATCAAAAGCCAAGACCACACTGGCTAGTTCGTCCGAGAGCGATTACTAATCCTAATTACATGGAGCTCGCCTGTTTCGTCTCCTCCTCGTCGTTGATTCGCAGCACCTTCACCCACTCCCGGTAATTAAAGTTGCCCTGCCGGTCAGTAAACGGGCCCTTGAACAGTTTGTCGATCTGTCTCTGGTCAGCCCTGTCTTGCGCCCATATCCACAAGCTCACCTCCTGCATGTCCATCCGCTCTCCAAACTCACTCAGCCACTTCCGCATCTCCTCCACCTTCACAGTGCCCTTGTCGCTCTCATCAAACGACTCAAACGCCTCGATCAGCTCCGCCTCAGTGTCAAACTCGAACAGTCTCTCGCTCATCATCGTCAGGAACATCGTAAAGTTGATTCCTCGGTCTCCAGAGCTGTCCTCTGCCCCGTACGACGACGTCCTGCTGTGTGTCCCAGGCCGAGCATTCAGCAGCTCGTCCATCATCTTCTTCGACGGCGAGATACCTACCCCCTTTATTCAACAGAGGTCACTTGCACGCGTCGTTCCTCTCACCTAGACTTGCAAAGATCTCTCTCAGGTCGTTCTCGTTGATCCACCCATCCTTGTCGTGGTCAATAAGCTGGAAGGCCTCCTTGAACTGCTGGATCTGCGGCGCCTGGAACAGCGAAAACACCCCCGATGGTTCTCTTCGAGCCCGCGATTTCTGCGCCTTGCTTTGCTTCGTAGGCGTCGGGTTGGGAGAGAGGTAATCTGGGTATCTCGACATAACGATGGTCCCCTTCCAACCAGGAGATCGAGGAACCAACCCAAACGCGTAAGTGGCTGTGCAGCTCAGAATGCATGACGCTCCGAGTCCCACAGTCGTCTTGGCCCGCTAATGTACCCGCGAGCCAAGGACCCAGATTGTCTGGCGTATGCCAACCTTTTTTTCTCAGGTTCTGAGCCTTCACAATTCTCTTGGCGGCGCCTGCTGGACACAGCTCCGGGCCCAAGTACTACCACAGCCAACGTGCATAATTATTGCGTGGTCACGTCTATCGTAACTACTTCTTACTTGGCCTTATCACGCTTTCTTGGAGTACGTTTTCCACATCAGCTTCAAGACCGTCAGTCTTGGGAGCCATTTGAGAACACTGAACAGGAACGCCTGTCCTCCTAGAGTCAAATAATTATAGAACGAGTTGTTCTTTCTCAACGCTTTGCCCACGACCACCTTTGCAAACGCTTCATTAGGCATGGCACTCGAGCCTTGGCTCGCATGAATTCGGCGAATCATGTCAGGGAGGTACTCCTTCCAAAGGCTATTCTCCGGCAGACTGAACTGAGTGGTGCCGTTGTTCGAGATGTTTGATTTGATGGCCCCAGGTGCGACATGGAGAACCTTGACGTTGTAAGGTTGGCACTCCATAGCAAGCACTTGGCTCATGCTGATAACCGCAGCCTTGGAAGCACAGTACAGTCCGTTCCAAGGGGTGGGGCTAGATGGATTGGTAAGCGGTTAGCGGTTAGCACCATTCCGTAGAGCACGCAGTGACTTACATTTCACCGACCACCGAACCAATGTTAATGATCAGGCCGGAACGACGTTTGGCCATGTGAGGTATCGCAGCTTTGGCCACGCGCAGAATAGACACGACGTTCAAGTCGAGCGACTTTTGTACGGCGTCCATGGTCTGGTCGAGAAGTGGACCTAAACACGGTTAGAGTCAACACTCATCTCCGAAGATCGTACAACGCACCTGCCGCTATGGCTCCAGCATTATTCACCACAATATCCAGCCTTCCTTCCTTCTCTATGATATGCTCGATGGCCTTGTCCACGCTTTCGTCGCTGGTCACATCCAAAGCCAGTCTTTCGACATTGGGAAACGAAGACTCTGCAATGGTTTCGACACGTCGAGAGGTTGCGTACACTTTGCACCCCTGTCGGGCAAACTCCTCGGCTCTGGTAATAGATTCAGACAAAGGGAGCTGAAAACACTCGAGAACACTCACAAGGCGTAGCCGATTCCGCCTGTGGTGCAACCGGTGACAAGTACGACTGAGGAGGACATGTGGGCGTCAAGGTTCAACTCGAACGACTAGTAGTTGGTTCGAAGAGAACCCCTGGGTTGTGATCACGCGCGAGATCATTTGAAAGCCCTCGAGTTCAGTAATTACAATTGTACACAGCTGCTTTGTTCAATGATTTCTGAACGTTGTTCTCCGTGGCCAGGCAGTCAGTCGTCCAAGAACGGCAGGAGTGATCGCCGGCCCGGCAAAACGCGACCCCCCCATTTTCGTGTTTCGTTGTCTATCCTCCGCAGACAACCCTATAATACTCAGTGCCGGGTTCCCTCCGCCGGCTCCCCCACAGCACTCGTTTTATTTTTGGCCTTGCTTGCGGACAACCATACCCATACCCTTCTTTCTTTCCCTCTCGACTTTTTCAACGACAACCCTCGACAGCACTATCCTACATCTATACCTCCTGTGAAACGAACTCGTAATGAAGTTCCATCATACTGCTCGAGTCCTGGCGACTCTGAGCGCTGCTGTGTTGTCTTTGGCGTCATCAACCACCTCCCAGGATTTGTCGGCGCGAAATGGAGGGCTGCAGAGGAGGGCGACCATTTGCAATGGCCATGCTGAGTTCTGCGAGCGCAGCTACGGGAGCTTGACTTATGTCGGCACACACGACTCGTACGCAATCGGGCTCACCAACAACTGTGCGCTGTTTCCTCTCCTCGTTTTCCGGCGCTCCGAGCTTACCCACTCTCTGTTTGTCATTTACAGTGGCCGCGAACCAAGACCAAGACAGTACGCCCCTCCTCCGCAGCTTCCTCGTGTTGTTGTACTCATACACGAGGTTTGAACAGTCACCCAACAATTGAACGATGGCGTTCGGATGCTCCAGATGCAAGCGCATAACGAGAGTGGGGTGATCAGGCTCTGTCATACGACATGTGTAGGTTCCCCTGATTCAGTTGTCCATCCGAGCCTCACTGCATCTCCTCCCAGGTCCTTCTTGACGGCGGAACTCTGGAGGACTATTTGAAAATCGGTCTGTGCACCATTTGACTTGTCTCCATCCATTGAGTTGAGATTGAATTCGTTCGCTTAGTTAAAACTTGGCTCGATGCCAACCCAAACGAGGTTCTCTCACTTTTGATTGTCAATATTGACAACATGGCTGCGTCTGCGTTCGGGACCGTCTTTGCTTCAGTCGGTCTTGACACTTTGTCGTATGCACCTTCGACCAGCCCCCTTGCTGCGACGGAATGGCCCACCCTCGGCACACTGATCGATTCCGGAAAACGATTACTGACATTCCTTGACAATGGTGCTGATCTTACGTCCGTGCCTTACCTCATCGACGGTCAGTAATATGTTTTTTTTGAAACATAATTGTAGACTGACGATAACAATTGCTCAGAGTTTACAAATATCTGGGAAACCCAATTCAACGTCGTCGACACAGCCGACTTTGACTGCAGTGTAAACAGGACAAGGGGAGATACAGCTACCTCCATGTTCTTGATCAACCACTTTCTGGACAAGCTCGTGCTTGGCCAACCTGTTCCCTTTATCGAAAAACTCAACGAGACCAACGCAGCTACTGGCGCCGGCTCCCTGGGTGCTCACGTTGAGACTTGTCAATCCGTCCACAGCAGAGCTCCCAACTTTTTGCTCGTCGATGTAAGTCAATCCGTACGGCTATATTAATCAGAGACTGATTGGTTTTTAGTTCTACGAGTTCGGTGGCGGATCTGTGTTCGAGGTGGCTGCCTCCATCAACGGTGTAACCTATAGCCCCTCGACGCCTGTTGCAACACCTGTTTCAACAGCGTCGAGCACACGGACGAGCGGTGGTGCCACCAACACCAGCAGACCGGGAAGCTCCAAAGCGACCGGTCTATCATTGCCAGGTTCTACATTCTATTTCGTTGGCTCTTTCTTCGTCGGTGCTTTGGCCGCTGGGCAAATGCTCGTTCTTTAACGCTTACCTCGAACTCGTTTTAGTCATTTGGTATCCACTCACTTGGGACTTTATCTACTGCACAATATAGCTTACCATCCCCTTTATTCCACACTATTTGGCTGTCTTACGTCGGGTTTTTGCAATGAATGAACATGCATGTCATGAAATACAAAATGGCTACCGTTTGCGTTCTAGTTTCCACTTGTACACCCTCGGCTTGTACGTAGCTTCATCCACTATTCGAGGGCGATCCTTTCTCTTGCCTTTTCGTGCATCCACCTCGTCCTCATCCTCTTCGCTTTCGTCGTCACCCTCCTCCTTTTGCGTTGCCGAGATTTTCTGCCGCGCCCCTTTGCCCATCATCAACCTCTGCATCTCAAACTCTCGCTGAGCGTATTGCAACTGCTGGTCGCGATGTAGCCGAGCGCTCAATTCCTTCAACAACCGTCGTCTTGTTTCTGTCCCTGAGGCTGCTGTTGTGGTAAGGTCGTCTTCATCCTCCCACTCCTCATGGGAGGGCTTGGTCCGTTTCTTTTGGGATGGTGCTTGCTTCCATCCGAGATCTTCGCTGGATTCCAAGGTCTTGAAAGCTTCGACGTCCATACTATCATCGTCATGGGTGTTTTGCGAGTTTCGCAAAACTTGGGCTATCCGAGGTAAGGGAACGGTAGGTAGGTAATTGGATATACAACGCACCTTCTTCAAGGCTACTTGCAAAGACAACATGTCCCACTGCTGATTTGCGTTTGCGTTTGGGAGAAAGGACCCCCGAATCCTCGAGGATTTGATACTCCTCAGAGTCTAGACCTTCATCTTCAGCAGAGGTGCCATCTAGACTTGACTTGAAGAGGTTGGCCAATTCGGTCAATTTCCTCTTAATTTTGTCGATTTTCTAAAGGCGAAAGATAAGACTTATTCGGGAGAAAATATGCGATCAAAACCGACCTTGAGGTTGGACATTCTCATCGTGCGGACATAGTTTTCGTCCTGGGTCTTGAGCAGTTTGACATAATCGGTGGGGAGAGCGACATTTCCTCGGCCCTGGGTATGCACCCCGCCCCTGGTTTTCTCGTTGTTCATGGAAAAGTAGAACTCATCCTTGTTCTTCTCCGCGGCCTTCTGGCGGAGCCTGGTGAGGCGGTCCTGCTTGGAGTGGTAGTCCCTGGCACGGAGGACATAGTCCTTGTGCTTCTCGAGAAAGCCGAGCTTTGCCCTGTGCGCGAGCTGGGAGCGCTCCTTGTGGTTGCGCCGGTGGAGGGAATTTCTGAGGGAGGACGTCATGGCGGGACTGAAAAAGGCGAAGGGTGGTAGCACGAGGATGGTTGTGACTGTGTGACCAGCGTGACGTGTGTCGAGTTTATCGAAATCGTCTCAAAAAGGGAGTGGAATTGGGGGCGATTTTCTCCCGGATCGCTGTTGGCCCTGGTCGAAAAACGTCGAATCCGCCTCTAAATCGCGAATAAATCAGAATAGAATGGCTTTCCAGCAGTTTCGTCTCGGCGAACTCTCCCTCCATCCCTCAATTACGCCCCATATCCCCGGTATTTTCGTCCGCCTTCTCCTTCCTGTCCGGTCCTCCTCATTCTGCCAATTAGATACTGGTCCCAGCCACACAACATTTGCCACCAATCCTCACAAATCCGTGGCTTCCTCCTCAAAACAGCCCTATGGCTCTGGCGACTCCGACGACGGCTATACCCTCTGCTTCACCAACCTCCACGAGTTCCAGCAATGGCGCCAGGACGAGGAGGAGCGCAACATGGTCGAGTTTGTCAAGGTCCGTTTCGCCCCTCCTGACGGCGCCACCGCTCACCCCTTCTCTAGGGAGATACCCATGGAAGCAAGGCAGTCCCCCCTCGCTTCAAGGACCATACCAAGCTCGTCTGTGCAAGGCATTCCCGCAGCGGCAGGAAGAAGTATGTGAAGAAACACCCAGAGCGCGTTAGAAAGGTGCCCAGTCGCAAGGTATGCCTCCGACGTCCATCGTTCCGGCCAGAGCCTCATCTAGTGTACAGCTCGAAGGCCAGGGGTGTCCTGCGTCCATCAGCTACAAAACCTACTACGATACCGAGGAAGTCCGTGCATGTTGTAGGTGTACTTGTAGCCGTGGCTTTTCTCCAGCGCTAACCGCCGCCAGACATCTCGCAACACTCGCATGAGATAGGACTCGCAAATCTGCCGTTTACGAGGCGAGGTCGGAAAGCCGCGGTACAAACAGAGAAAGAGAAACGGACCAGCAAAACCACTACCTCGCTTGTCGCTCCAACTACAGCCGCGACGTCAAGCAGCAGTATTGCTAATGCAGTTCCTCCCATTTCCAGCGTTCCCACTCCGGCATCCGTCCCACCACCACAACCGGACTCTCCCAACCAAACGATGAATAGTCCTCCACAAATGTCCGCTGTAATTCAGCAGCAGCAGCAGCAGCCACAACCCCAGCAGCCACAGGTGCAGCAGCCCCAGCCACAGCAGCAGCAGCAAGTTCAACAAGTGATGGGGACTGCGAACCCCCAGATGCAGCCCACGTTTACTTCCGCTGTTTCTATGCTGGCCCCTTTGCCAAATCAGCAGCCGTATCAAGCGGCTCAGCAATCGTATGGTTATGCCCCTGTTCAGCAATACCCTTTGGCCCAAGCCCAGGATCGGTGGGACAACATGTCGACCCTCTTTCATACCGTCCGTGAACACGCCCGGTCGTTCGAATATCCCCAAGTCAGCGTTGCCGCTCTTGAAACCGTCCTCATTCGCCTCTATCTCGAAAGCCCGATGGGCGTCGGATCCCCTGCTCACAACCTCGGTGCAATGGCCCAAATGGCGATGACCCGTCAAGGGGGACAAGGTCAGCCAGGACAGGGTATGGGCCAGGGACACGCAAATAACGGTGGACACGATGGAACTTCATGATGATTTTATAGATAGGAATTCTCATAGACTTGTTACCCTCTTCTGTACTTATGCTCGTCACGATCTTGTAGCTCTGTATTGTGCTCTCCCTGATGGTCCCGGCCCCCATGTATACTCATCACTCATCCCGCTGCTGTTCCGGCGCTTTGCGATTCCCCCCATGGCTTTTTTTATGTTTCGCTATCATCATGTTCTGTATCGGATGCCAATGGAATGATGTCACATTGCTCTGTGATCACGACCCGAAGAGTCTTCGTGAAATGCTACATAGCCTTTTTACTGCTTCTTGGTATTGAACACCATCATGTCCTCTCTGAGTTTCGCAAAGGCCTTTGGCAGGGAAAAGCCCCATGTATGTCTTTTATGTTATCTCTGACGCTCAGCGTCATCAACCTGCTCCTACCTTTACTCCCAGTCGTCAATCACCGATTGGGTTGAAATCCTCACAGGACCGAGCATCGCGGAGGAGGCGTACGACGGGCACGTTCTCGTTCGATCTACCGAAGATGTACCTTCTAACGAGCGAGAGTGCACTTTAGGATCCCTGAGTTAATCGAATCTATAAACCTCCAACCTGCAGGGTAGGCGCCAATCACTTATCCAGGTCTTACTATGGGCTTATCATCGTCCCCCCCTAGGCCGCTGGAGGCATCAAGAGCTCTTCGAAAGAAACTCAAGCATGGAAATCCTCATCAGCAGTACCGAGCGCTAGTGGTCGGTTACCTTATTACGAGGGCTGGAGGCCGAACAATGACGATCTCTTCTACATAGCTGCTCAAAGCGTTGGTGGAGAACTGCGGTGAAAAGTTCCTGCGTGAGTCTCTGGTTCTTCTCTCGACCTCATCGGATTCTGATTGATATGCTGTGCACTTGAAGCCGCCTTCTCCGATGGGCACTTGACCGATGCCTTGCGGCTCATCGGGTCTGAAGTCACCGTCGACAAACGAGTCAAGAAGAAACTCTTGTTGGTCTTGAGCTCTTGGAAAGAGCAATATGCTTCCGATCCCTCCATGTCTTTGATTGCAGGACTCTACAAGCAATGTAGAATTTCTGAGCGCAGGGAAAAGGAGCGGTATAATCTCATGGGGTTAACACATGAAACGGAGAGGAAGGCGGCGGTCAAAATGCAGGAGAAAGAGGAGAAACGATTGGCCAAGGAGAAGGCCAGGCTGGAAGAGGAGGAACGTCGGAAAAATAAGAATAAGCAGAAGAGAGTGCCGTTCAATTTCGAGAGGGTGAGTGCAATATCTTGGCTGCAATAGGCCCACATAGACTCAGTCACGGTGCAGGATAAACCCAAGGTTGTCGAGAGTATATCAGAAGCCTCACAGGCTTCGAGTAACCTGCTGAATGCGATTAGAGTAAGTATTTCAATCCCTTCCCCCGATGTTAACCGTACTGACACCATAACTTGAATTGTCAGCTCGTTAATTTGGAGAAAGAAACACTGCAGGAGAATGAGCGTGTCCAGGATTGCTTGAGCAAGGCCAAGCAAGTCAGGAAGACCCTCGTGCGGTATATCCAGGTACGCAGACCGAGAAGATAAGATACTTGCGTCCTGACATTCATCGTCTTCAGCTCGTCGAAAACGAAGAACTGATAGGCACACTTATCGAAACAAATGAGCGGATTGTAAACGCACTGGAAATGTACGATCAATTGACCCTCGGCGAGCAAGGGAACCCCGATGCAACAGCAGAAGGTCTGGCCGAAAAGATGGCGGCTGCAAACATCGGCGGGGAAGTGGGCAAACTGCAGGAGAAACAGAAAGCCGCTGTTCAGAGGTCCAGAGATAGAGATCTAGACGACGATGACTCTAGCCCTGAGCGGGCACCAGTTCATATCCATCCCGATCTTGAAGATCTTGATTTCGGTGCAATGGGCGCTTCCTCGAGCAAGCTACCTCCTCCCATGAGGCCGAAGAGAGTCGAGGATGACGAGGACGAGGATCTCCAAGATCACAGAGGTTCATTGTCGGATTTCAGCGATTATGAGTCGTCTGATGAAGAAACTCATAAAGCGAGGGCGGGGACTTCGAAACGGAAGGACTATGTGACGGTGTCTGACGACGAAGAGATTACTGGGTTTGCAAAGGCATCGACAACTGCTGTAGACGATCCATTCGCAGATCCATTTGCAGACTCGGCGGCAGTGAAGCGTAATTAAAGGTTGTTGTCTTCTGTCGAGATCGTATGATGGTCTTCTTTTTGTATGACTTTCCTTTCTTTGTCTCTTTTTTTCGAGGTAATCGGATGGAATCCAATAGCTATATCTCGACTACATATGTACGGACAACGATAAAGATCACAGCATGTATTTTAGCTCCTTTCACCTTTCCTTACGTCCCTAGTAAAAGCTATGTGTCATGTAGCGCGAGCTTTGACTGGGGTCTCCCTTCACCGTCGATGAGCGAAGACCTCTTGAGGGGTGCTCGAGGTGGCTGGACGACAGATAAATTATCTGGAAGTCCGAGGGATCTGCAGTAGTAATGTGGAACATGCATTTGGGAAACGGTTCTCGCCAGAGGTCATGCCGGTTTTGTGGTCAGTAGGGACAAGACTACCAACGCTAGGAATAGCGCAATGTCAGAATCAAGCACTTTTTTCAAACATCTCAAGGGATTGAAGCGCGAGCTTTGACGCCGAACATTCGAGTTAGCGCCCCGTGGCGCTGAAAAGTAGGCGACTCTACGGTGCAGCGCAGAACCCATGGTCGCTTGAGCTCAGGGCAAGATTGAAGCGCGATTTAGGTAAGGCGATCCCACCAACAATTGTTTCGGCGCTTGAGCCTGCCAATGAAGCTCTCGGACTGTGTGTTCACTGCGACAGGCGCATAGTCTGCACGACTGATAGTACTTGGAGCTGGCACTGCATAAAGTTACTCTTCTTCTCCCATGGCGCCAATTAACCATTACCAACGGATGAGAGATTGAAAGAAAATGGCGCTAGATCAGGAAAGGGTTGATGAGGATCCAGATGTTACCAGTGCGAGGTTGAACGGAGACAAATGCCACGCTGATCTCGAAGGAGATCTTGAAAAGAGACGGGAAAGGTACAATTAGTCTGTGATCGTGCGAGATAAAGCCTGAAGACACGCGATAAAGTTACTAATCCACCCATTCAAGGTTTATTCTACTGTTCGATGTAGCAAGGAAGAACGGCTTCAAGATGGCAGGCAAGCGGAGCCCGCACACTTCCCCGCCGTCATTGAGAATAGCTCCGTTCTCGAGCAACGCAACGATCAATCGAGGGATGGCTGCTCCGGTGCCATTCAATGTATGTGCGAAAGGCAGGCGACTGTCGCCTTCTTTCTTCTCTTGTGGGCGATATCGGATATGCAGGCGTCTAGCTTGATAGTCGGTGCAGTTAGAGAGTGACGTAACTTCACCCCATGTACCACGTCCTGGCATCCAGGCTTCCATGTCGTATTTACGATATGCGCTAGCCCCAAGCTCTTCGGACGGCATATCTAGGACCCTGAAAGATAGCGAGTGAGCAAACTGGTAAATATCCGAGATGTGACGGCCGTTAATTCACCTGAAAGGCAGCTTCAAGCCTTGGAGAATCTCGATTTGGATGGCTTTCAGCTCTTCCATCAACGACTCGCTCTGGAGGTCAGTCGAGACCCCAAAAAGCTCCACCTTGGTAAACTGATGTACTCGGTAGAGGCCCCTAGTGTCGGCCGAGCGAGCTCCAGCTTCTTGTCGGAAGGCATGCCCAATCCCAACATACTTGAGTGGTAGCGAAGCTTCAGGGTGAATCTTGTTCGCAAACATCCCAGCAAGTGGAATCTCCGCAGTTCCAGATAGGATGAGCTGGAGCGCCGATTCGTGATTGGGCACAATATGGTACATGTGGGATACAGGTGTGTCGGTATTGTCGCGAGGTTGGAATCCGCACCGGACAGCAATGTCAGAGCGGACGACGTCGGGGGTGGTAACAGGCGTGAATCCGTGATTTATAGCAACAGAGAGGGAGTAGTTGCTCAAGGCCATCTCCAGCAGCGCTGCTTCATTTTTGAGAAAGTACCATGATGAACCGGTGACTGTTGCCCCACTCTCGAGGTCGAGCAAGTCCAGAGTCCTGGCAATGGCGACGTGGTCTCGTCGTGGGTCGACGGGGAGAGGTTCTGGACCGTAGTGGGCGACCACCGTGGCAGATGCTTCAGGCCCTATTGGCGTTTGAGGGTGAGTGGCATTGGGGATGTGAAGAGCAAGTTGCTGATATGACTGTTCGATCGTTTGAAGGGATGATTGTAGCCGTTGCACGTCTTGCTTTAGAGTAGAGGCCTCTGTACGAGCCTTGGTCCGCTCCTCGTTATTTTCTGCCTTGCGTATCTTCTCTCCGACGAGAGACTGAAGGTGTCGCCGAGCATTAAGTTCCTTGGACACTTCCTTGGCGTCGTTGTAAAGCTTTGCTGCAGCCTCGATATCTTCTTTAGCCACGGGTGCTTTACGCGACAAAGAGTTTTGAATAATTGAGTCCACGTTTTCTGCAATGCCTTTGTAGTCAAGTCGCGGTGGAGGCAGCTCGCTCACAACCTGACTGAACTCTGACGGTGCAACAGAGCCTGATGTATATCGCCTGCAGATATTCTTGGCTCGTGGCGATAGGTTAGGGAAGGTTTTAGTAATTCAGAGGAGTACCATACCAGAGTATCTGGGAGAGGCCAACGCTCTGCATAAAGGTCGCAGGTTACAGGACATGAGGAGGAACATTCAACGCAACCTCGGAGGCAACGGAACCGTTGAGCGTTCCGTCAATGTTTGGCACTGCCGTTGCCGCCAAACATCGCGTTGGGGAACACCATTGCAACCGAACAATTGTGACGCGACGCGTCTGTTCCAACCCAACCCCATGGCTTCAAGCAAAGGAAAGTCCACAAACACTGTTTCTGAACCAGCATATGAATTGCCATGGTATGTCTACCTGGATATCTCTCGGTTGATACTTTCTGGTCCTGAGCGGCTTAATAGGGTGGAAAAGTACCGCCCAAACACGCTGGACGATGTTGTGGGCAATGAGGACACCATTGACAGGCTGAAAGTCATTGCGCGGGAAGGAAACTGCCCTCATATCATCATCTCTGTGCGTTTGACTGCTATAGCTGCCTCTACGGTACCCTGACAAACTTCATTCAAGGGTATGCCTGGTATTGGAAAAACAACGAGTATACACTGCTTAGCACATCAACTGCTCGGAGACGCGTATAAGGAGGGTGTTTTGGAGCTGAATGCGTCGGACGAGCGGTGCGTTAAGCCATTTATTTCTTGCTTCAAGGCTCACATCTGGCTTTTAGTGGCATTGATGTCGTTCGAAACAAAATTAAAGCCTTTGCACAGAAGAAAGTTACTCTTCCACCAGGACGGCACAAGATCATTATCTTGGATGAAGCAGACAGGTCCGTAACTTTGAATGAATCTGTAGCAGCCCATCGCCAACGACTTCTAGTATGACACCGGGTGCTCAACAAGCTCTGCGGAGAACAATGGAAATCTTCTCAAATACAACGCGGTTCTGCCTTGCCTGCAATATGAGCAACAAGATCATCGAGCCCATACAAAGTCGATGCGCCATCCTACGATATGCAAAGCTACGCGATCAGGAGATTCTGAAACGCCTGCTGGAAATCTGCGAGATGGAGAAGGTGTGTTAGTGGCTTTCTCGATCCTTGATCGAATATCTAACTCACTGGGTGCAAGGTCCAATATAACGACGATGGGCTTACCGCTCTAATCTTCACGGCTGAGGGCGATATGCGACAAGCCATTAACAACCTGCAATCTACCCATTCTGGTTTTGGCTTCATCTCAGGTGACAACGTCTTCAAGGTATGCGATCAGCCGCACCCAATAGTGGTACAGGCCATGATCCGTGCTTGTCTGAAGAGCAATGTCGATACGGCTCTTGAGAAGCTGCATGAGCTCTGGGACCAAGGCTATAGCGCGGTCGATATCGTAGTGACCTTGTTTAGGGTGGCGAAAACCTTCGATGAGTATGTCCATTACCCCGAAAGTTATATTGACTGCAATCTAATACCCGATGCCACACAGGATGCCGGAATACACCAAGCTTGAATATATCAAGGTTAGTCAGAGTTAATTAGCCTGCGCTGCCGAGCCTCAACGAAAGTCGATCTCGTATAGGAAATTGGCTTTACACACATGCGGATATTGGAAGGTGTTGGGACGGTGATTCAGTTGGCGGGTCTTGTAGCTCGTCTCTGCAAACTGGTGAGCATCCGCCCCGCAAGCACCGTTCTCTCTGCACCCACTGAAATGTCCTCCTAGAACCTCGCCCCCGAGCTTCTGAAAGTATGATTGAGGTGCCCTTGGGGTTGATTAGATTGCCGCCACACTGGATTCCTGTATGGGGGAACCCCTAACCCGACTCTCAGTAATCAGATTACTCATCCATGATTCAGGATTGCTCCTCTACTACTTGCTCTTTTCATACCATGAATCTGACTTGTCTTTTACCCTCAAACTCTGCAACCCACCATCCATGGCAACGCACGAATCCGCCGTAACGAGGCGCCTACAGACGGTAAAGAATGTCATCCTCGTGTTGTCCGGAAAAGGGGGAGTGGGCAAGTCATCTGTTACGGCGCAGCTTGCCCTCAGCCTCTATGCATCATCGCCTACGGCACGAGTAGGGGTGCTTGATGTGGATCTCACAGGGCCCTCAATCCCCCGAATGCTGGGAGTCGACGATCAGGGTGTTCATCAAAGCACCAGCGGATGGGTGCCAGTCTACGCCGATGGTGCCGGAGCAAGATTGGCATGCATGAGCGTTGGGTTCCTCTTGAAAAAGAAGGGGGATTCCGTTGTTTGGAGAGGGCCGAAGAAGAATGGGATGATTCGGCAGTTCCTCAGCGATGTGAGATGGGGTGATCTGGACTACCTTGTGATAGATACGCCACCCGGTGAGTGACTGACGGTGCGGCGATAACACTGTATTCATGGATGCTACAGGTACCTCTGACGAGCATTTATCGCTCATGGAGCACCTGGCTGGAGTGCATTCACGACTGTCTGCAGTCATCGTTACGACACCGCAGGCGGTTGCATTAATGGATGTAATGAAATGCCTGTCGTTCACACGAGCGGTCAATCTGCCTGTGCTGGGGTTGATCGAGAACATGAGTGGGTATGCATGCCCATGCTGCGGGGAGGTGCAGAACGTGTTCTCGACGGGGGGAGGGGAGGAGATGGCCCGGAAAGAAGGCGTCCGGTTCCTTGGAAGCTTGCCCGTGGACACGGAGCTTGTGTCGCTGCTGGACGGGGAGGGGCAGGAGGAGGAGATGAAGACGGAATTCGGGCTTCTCCACCGCTACCAGAAGACGGCGTCTGCACGTCTTTTTGGCGGAATTCTGGCCGGGGTGCTTGGAGGACTTTGAATGGAATTTGCTAGTCACGTAAAGTTTACTGCCTCGTTTTCTGAAAGTTTGCCGAAAAAGGCAAGGGGATTGTTGAATGGACGGTATTGAACTTGTTGTCTACTCCACCCCATGCCCTCTTAAATAAATCCCATCTTTTTCTCCGTTTCCCCTTCTCGCCATGGACGACCCTCCCTACACCTCCCCCGACGAAGACCCCTTCCACGTCCTCCCCCCGCCCACCTTCTACCACCTCCACCGCCGCCCCTCCAGCCTCCTCGACAAATGGATCCAGCAGCAGCGTGCAGAGCTCCCGGATATCGCCAGTCTCCACATTCCAGGGCCCTCCAGTCCATCGCCAGAGTCCCCGCGTGCAGGGACCCCCACCCACGCGTATCTTGCCTATCCAGACCTGAGCACGCTCTCGGTCAACCAGCGCGACGAGGTCAGCTCGTTGCATAGCTACGATCTCGTCGACGACCAGGACATTCCAGACGACACGCTCGTCGCGCCAGTGCCAGAGGGAAGCAGCCTCGCCCAGCGAGGGCCCGCTGGAACAGGCCGGCCGGCTGCGAGCCCACGGTCAAATAAACAGTCTACCAAAGGCCTCCTTAGCGCCTCCCCCTTCCGTAACCTTAATCTTTCATTTCGCCCGACAAGTCATCCTATTGGCCTTACTAGTGCCTCCGATGACAACACGACAACGCCTTCCCCGCGAACCTCCTCCCGCATGTCACTTTTTGCTCGTTCTTCTCGGCAGAGTAGTACCAATCTGGCTCCCCTAAATACCACGCCCTCGTACCACGCGCGCTCCACCAGTCTTTCCACCCTTGACATGACCCCCACCTCCCCTACAATCAAGTCACCCTCTTCAAAATGGCGGCCCAGCGTCCTTGGCCACTTCTCACAGCCGTCGACGTCCTCGGTTGTCCCCGCCGACTCGCCCGCCGACACCGTCTATACCCCACCACGGCCCAGCCTCTCCTCGGGTGACACATATATCTCCGGCAACAGTGCATCCCAGACTACCACCACTATTGATAGCGAACCGCCCTCGACACCCTCAAAACCCTCATTTTTAGAGTCGATACGATCTAAAAACCGGTCAAGCCTCAGCATCTTCAAACCTACACACGGTTTCGCGTCCTCAAGCTCATTATGGTCGCCTTCCCGCCCCCATTTCGAGGATCTGCACGAGGAAGGCACACCCGACGACCACCTCTCGACAGGAGGCCCCTCCTCACCTTGTCGTCCGTCTGTCGTGCCGAAACCCGAAGGGCAGTACGATAACCTGCTGGATGACGACGATGATCTTGAGAATTACGTTCCACCACCCACTAAGCGCGAATCTGCGCTCTCCTCAATCAGCTTCTCATCCAACAACACCTTCTCACGTGTTAGCTTCTCATCGCTGGCCTCCAAGCACCATAGGAAAAAGAAGAGACTGGTTATCAGCGGCGTGGGCGTACATGAGACGCGTAAATTCGAAGGCGTGAAGCGATGGTGTGAGGTACTTGGATCCGCCTTCCCTCGTTTTGCGCATCCCTTTCTCACTCCGTTTCGCAGACCTTTGGGGAGATACGACAGATCACACGTGTTGCCAATGGTGACCTGCACATAGACTTCAGGCTCGCAGAGGTCGCTGACACTGTACGTAACCGATCCCGAACACGTTGTCATCCTAAAAACTTAAATTCTATCAATAGGTCTGCCGAGTGCGCGCCAAAGTGTTTATCTCTGGTGTTGGTAGTGTGTATCTTTCCTGGACGACGAGCGACAAACGATGACCATAATTTTCTTGCATCTCCAAAGTAAGTAATGCTTTGTCTTAAAAAGTCATCAATGTGTCTAAATTTGGACACCCTTCAGAACGATCTTAATGAACCATGAACCCATCACGTACCCATACAGTTTTCTGTACCAGCTTTCGATGTCGTCGCTTTTTGTTTTCTGGTATACCCTCCGCTCTCGCTACGCACCTTCAATGATTTTACGAACTCTGGCAGCGGCTATGATGATTTATGCAGTGAGCACCATTTTTCCATCCATCATTTTTGGTGCATGATCGCTCATATACTCTAGGCTCTCAAACCATATGCCAACATGTCACGGACTTTGTGTAACGACTTCATTACCGTTAGTAGGCTATCTTATTGTACTTGATTAATTTTTCCCCTCCCCGTTCATCGCCATTGACTCCCCAACCATCAAAACATCCTTCCATCATTTCACGCCTCACACACGGACCCCCATGTTCCTCTCATCCCGCAATCCTTTGAACGCTGCATCCCATCTTCGTACTCGTAATCGCATGTATCCTTTCCTCCATTTCGCTGCGCGCTCAACCTCATCTCGTATATCGTAGTCGCTTCCTTGTTCAGATGTGTAAAACTCCGGTAGTTTGTACCAGTATTATACATACAGTCTAGGCCTGCGTGGATCTCGTTTCGGAGTCCGGTTACCCGTCTGATATATTTTTTCGCGCCCAAACCTCCTCCTGGTAACCTGGTATTGATGACTAGACCCTCAAAATTTAACAGCACCCTGTTCCTTCAAAATTACGTCTTCATTCGGGATCAAGGTATCTCCCAGCATTATATACATCTCCGCATCTAGTCTTTTCCATTACTTATCACGTACTACTTCCAGACACATTGACCAACAGATGAACGCACGCTATGGACAGCACTAGCGTGAGCTAAGACAGCCCGTTACTGAGTGCCGTGGAAATTTTGACCCTCTAGATAAAGATAGTAGGCGGATGCTGCGACGGTTTCCCTTTCGTCATCGCGCCATTGACAGAATAGTTGTGATGATTATTAGTTGGTCCGCCATTTGCAAAGTGATTCACGCGGCCATGACCGTGACCGTTGTGTCCCCTGTAATTGTTGACGCCGCGATTTCCGTGGAAATGAGGTTGAGCATCGCGTTTGAACGACTGGCGTCGCCTCCCATGTGGATGTTGCACCCGTCCGCCGTTTTCGATTATTTGACCATTGTGCGATGGGAGGTCAGGTTGGCGCATAGGGACATGAGGATGAGTGGGAGGGACAACAATGTGTGCGTTGTTGTTCCAGGGGGGATGGTGTGCCTGAGGCAAAGTGCGTCCGGGAGCGCCGTTCGCCAACAGAACTTGTTGGTCCGGGAGCATCGTCGTGTTGCGAAACTTCATTGAAGGTTCCGAAGAGAAGCTCGCCTTACTTGGAGACAGGTTCGTTGGGGGTGGGGGTGGAGGTCGGGTGACGCCATTCGTTTGACATCCGTAATCTATATGTTCACCTCCTCCAGCGACCGGGTGGCCACCTTGACCAGGCACCGATGACCTTTGATCCTCCACTGGCTGTGGCCGGAAGTGAGCAGGTACTCCGTAATAAGAAGGCTGTGGTAGTGGTGGTGAGATACAGCAAAAAGAGAGCGAAAGAACATAGAGCTCACTGAATACACGACTCCTTGAGAAGACCAGCTATGCTGCAGAACGGGAGGTCCATCTTGCTCGCCTCCAACGAGAGAATGAGGGGGCATCATGTGCGGAGGGTACACCGGATATGCATTAATGTATGGCACTGGGTATGGCGCCTGGTGGTGGATGTATGGTTGCACCCAAGGCGATGGTCCATAGTAGGGTACGTTTGGGAAAACGTAAGGGTAAGGTGCAGGCGGAAATGTAGGCATTGACGCAGAGACAGGTAAAGCCGCACTCGACGATGATTCCAAGTTATCATACCACTCTCTGTACCGCTGGTGGGGCTCTTGAGATGCGTTTGCGCCAAGAGACGATCGTCGGTCGGAATTCTCAGATAGAGGAGGCGATGGAGCTGGACTATAATCGTGAAGAGTTTGACCCTCTGTACTTGGGCTAGCAAGGGAATTTCGCGATGGAGATCGAGTCTCTGCTTTTGCCTGAGAAGCAGGAGGGGCAGATTCTTGGGTTTCGTTCCCTTCGCCTTTCGATTTGAAGAACGGTCTATAGTCCAATCGGTCCGGGAATTGGAACTTTCGGCCATTATGGTGATACAAGCGACCCCGTCCCCGCCCCTGCTTCCAGTTATTCCGAGGCGGGTTGCAGTCTCGTAAACGAACGCGCAAGACGTGCCCATTACAGACGCGATTATGCTGCTTATCGCGTTAGTTTACCCATGCAATAGGCACTATGACAGTATCTCACCTCTTCAAGGACAGCGCGAGCTGGACCGTCAGTATTGTCAAACTTGAGGAAGGCAAAACCCGTGGTTCCGCTGACTGATTCAGAGAAATGTTAGCGCACTTTTCAGGATTAAGAGACCTTGATAGATACACACATGGCGTTACGAACTTCACGGACTGCAAACCTCCGTACTTCGCGAAATGTTGCCTGACCTTCTCCTCATTCCAGGCGGACGGGCCGAGAGCCTCCAAGCCGCCTACGAACAAGCTAAAAGGATCAATGCTGCGCTGGTTATGAGACTCGCTCGAGCCACTTTGATGAACGACTGTTCCATCTCCAATAGCGCTGGAGGGGATGGCAGGGTAAAAGTGACCATTGTCCGCTACTGGGGGTAATGGGGTCGTAGCTAGCCCTTCAGAGGGTGGCCCGAGATGAAACCCGTCATTGTCCAAATGGATATTAGGTGGCATAAATGCGCTAAGACAGAAGATGTCAGGAGAAAGAAAACGGAATCAGAGATATGGGACAAACTCAGTAGAATTTACTGGCTTCCAGGCGTTCCACCCGGGACTTGATTCAGTTGAAGGTGGCTTAACTATCGCTATCTGCGGCGGAAAGCCGGCATGCTGGTGAGTAACAGCACCTCTTGCCATATCTGGGAAGGGATTCTTGTCGCTGCCCTCGTAATCAGGAGGTGCCCGACGCAGTGATGCATGCGAAGGAGTGGAACTCGAGTGAGAGAATCCCGGAGAAGTGGGGAGAATATGAGCAGCCTGGTGTGGCGGGAATATGTAAGGCGTTGAGATAGTTTGAGGAAATTGGACGTAGTTGGGATAGCGGCACTCCCACCCAGAGTTAGAAGGCTGGTGGGCCCAAGTAACGGACATGTGAGGCACCCGTCTCAAAGCCTGAACTAAGGATTTGAATCAAGGTTACACACACTAACGACTCTCTTACCATCAGGGCGGAAACACAGTCGTCACGGAAGTCCCACTTGACTTCCCAACAACCTTGATTCATGCTCGGAGAACGCGGAGAGTTGTGGGGAGCGGGATATGATTTCCACGGGGCTTCAACATCGCACTGTCCTGCTGCAAGATAACATCAAGATCAAACGTTTGGGAAGGTTGATTTAACGAACCTGCCACTGAAAAAGGTGAGATTTTCTCGACACGGCCAAAGTAGGAGGCAATGATCTGGATCGTCTACCGTGGATTCAGAACGTGTGGCAGAAAAGGGAAAACCTAGCACATACCTGCTCATCGAAATTTAAAGGTTGCAGAAAGACGCCGCCGTCTTCGGCTTCAAGAGTATCTTGTCCGGTGTTGGTCCCTGCTTGGACAGCTTCGTGATTATAGAGGATGCTATGAAAGCTGGAGCGAATGAGAGCCCCATTCTATGATGGGTAGAGGCGTGACCTACCGAGCGCCCTTTGGCCTCCAGATTCTCATGGCGGTCGGTAGTTCCAGTAAGAAGCTTGGTTGAGCTGGATGCGGATGGCCCAAACTTGCACTGGATGGAGCGCTGCATTTTCGCAGAATTACTTTGCTGTGAGGCTCATAGCGATGATTAATTTCCGTACCGATAAGATATCAAAAGAGTTCTGAAGGCTCGGGCTGGCTCAAAACGCAGAATACGACCCATGAACGGCTTGGGCTTCTGTGACTGCAGGTTCTGAATGAGGTCAGAGGCTGCATCTGCACTCTGGATAAAATATTACGTATAAGTCGAATGCGAAGGAGAGAACATGCTGGGCCGACCTCGCACTGTACGAAGGCACAAATGCCACCCTTCGTGTCTCGAACGACCTTGATATTCTTGATCTCTGCATATTCCGATAGATGTTCCGATAGTAGCTTTGTGAGCTCTGCTTGGTCTACGTTGGATGGCAGACTACAGGCACAGTTGTCAGCGACTGGCGACCGGCAATCATCATGGCATGAATGAACGTACCTTCCAACAAAGACACTGGCGTCATGCGATGGCTTTTCCTCCGCCGTCTCGCTGGGCGAGTCGCTCGAAGGGCTTTCTGGGCTGTGGGCCACAAAGTCGTTGGAAGAGGTCGCACTACGTGAGGACATCGAGGCCGGGAGTTGTGTGCTAGTCCGCGAGGACCACGGACGCCCTGGAACGAAGGGCTTTGGGGGCATAGCTGGCGGGCGAGGATTGCAGAAGAACGCCTTTTGGGATGAGCAGGGAATGGCGGGGTCGACGTCGTCGGACAAGAGCAAGGAGGGTTGGAGACAGATGTTCGAGTTGAAGACGAACAGCGAGAATGAATAAATAAATAAATGCCTTCTACGATCAGAGGATATGCTGACAAAATAATAATAGAAAACCACAGGACTGGAATGGTTCCCCGCCACCAGCGAAAGCAACGTTCAATCGCGCCCGACGCTCGATTCCAACCCGCCACCACGCAACGAACCACAGGAAATGCTCCTATGCGAAGATCGCATCAGATGGCCCTGGCTAGCTTCCTGTCATGCCAGAAGTCTCCAGTTTCTGTCTGAGGGAGCGCCTCGTCATGTCGACCTGAGTTGTATAATTTACTGGACATAGGGAGCGCGAGAATATGCAAGCTTGATAGGGCCCACGATCTCGAGCACAGTGCCAGTGTTCTGCTAGTTGCCCTCATGTCCACCGAGGTACACGACAGCCATCGCAAGCCAGGCAACAGGATAGACTTTTTGGAACGGGATCCCAGCTGCGCACCAATCGACCGGAAGAGCCGGATTTGAGAGTAGCGAGCTCTAAAGATCGATCTTAGAGAAGGCTTCTTATGACGGTACCAGCGCAAAGGCCGTCACAAGAACAAGATATGAGAGCATGGTGCAGATGAAGAAGCCTTCGTGAATGGGGCCATAAGGAAGTCTACAGCATCGCGGGAGAAGAATCCGCGGAAAATAGGAGCCCATTGCATAGCGACACCATCGACAATTTATCAACGCAACGCTGCGACTCGTGAGGATAAGGAGGAGTTGAACTCTGCAAGTTTAATTGCCTTTTCTGAGGAATAATGCTGCTAAGAGGGCACGTGATGTGAATCAACCTTCAGACTCCGAAGCGACGCTTCGCGCTTGCCGCCCCGCCGAAAATGCTCAATCTACCTTCCTTGTGACCGCTGCATCCATTTCAACGAACTGAACGATGTCCGACGATGGGTATGGTGGAGGTAACGCCGGAGATGACTATGATTATGGTGGACCGAGGTAAGATGACCTCTAGCTAGTCCTCTGTTCCTATGTATTCATCCAGTTTTTTCGAACAATAGTTTCAATGAAGACGCATTTGTGGGTTTCCAAAATTCGACCTCTTGCAGCGCAGCTCCCCTCTGACGACACTTAGGATGACAACTATGATCTCCTAGCACAAGAGCAAGAGCAAGAAGGCGAAGGGCAGCATGGCGAAGGTGAAGGGGCTACAGGTGACAGTGCGCAAGTGAATGGTGTCCATGAGGAGAACGACCAAGAGATGGCGAATGGAGAAGCTGCAGCTGCAGTTTCCGGTGTCACGGAGCAGCGTCAATCGAACAAGGTCCGGGTCACCACCCCTTACCTGACCAAATACGAGCGTGCTCGAATATTGGGAACGCGAGCTCTGCAAATTAGGTGTGTTGCAATGTCATCTTCTGCTTGACTGCTTCTGAACGCCAATTGTCACAGCATGAACGCACCTGTCCTCGTTCCATTGGATGGAGAAACAGATGCACTTCAAATTGCGATCAAGGAGCTGTCCCAACGAAAGATACCTCTCATTATCCGAAGATATCTCCCAGACGGCAGTTTCGAGGACTGGAGCGTTTCCGAACTTATCACTGACTAATTGGGATATTTGCTTGACGTGAATCTCACCTTTCCCCGTTCATCACGAACTTCTGCGCCTTACCCTCCCTGGGGGCTGCCGGACTTGGCCACTCTTCAAGGGTTCCAGCGCGCCATAAACAATGCAAGGCCATCTAGGCTTTCATCAAAAGTAGACCTTGTACCACGACAGGACGGCCTGTAGAGCTTGTAATTTTATGTGGGGTTTTGTACACAGTTCATCCTTATGATTACTTCCATACCCATGCCTCACATTCAAGTTAAACGTCTGCCCAACCACCCTCGTCCAACTTGTACGAGGCCTCACTTTCCGGACGGTCAGGACTATCCACGAGTTTCGCCACTCGTTCCTCAGCTCGACCTAGTACAATGGTTCAAGTCAGAATAAATGCAGCGTCTGCCGCGGATGATTGCTCACCTTTCCTCAGAAAGATACGGGTCGCAGAAGCATGAGACAAGATGTGGCCTCCAATGGGCTTGAGAGCACCTCCGGCAACGAACGTCATTGTTGCTCCCGGATCAGCTGGATGGTGGGTGAGCATATCGTGTTGGCCACCGAAAACAACGGTGCTGCCACTCACATTGGACTTGATTCGTCATAAGGATAACAATCTAGGAAAAGAAGCTGAGCATACGCAAAAGGCTCAGAGTAAGACAGCTCTACGTTGTATTCCTCGGATAGCTTTGACAGTTTCGAGAGCATTTGTGCAAGCTGGGCAGAACCGGTCAGAGCGCTTGATTCCCCCTTCGAAACAAAAACGGTACCTTCTGCTGACGCTCGCTGAGCTCTCCTCGACCTGAATAGTCGACTCGGAAGAGGGCCATGATACTATCGATTATAAGCAGACGAAAATCCTTGTCTTCGGCAAACCGAAGAGAACACTCGTTGATGAGCTCCATCTGTGCATCATCTCGTCAGCCATACATCATTGACAGAGCGCCAAACCTTGCGTACATGATGTTCGCTGTTGAATGCCCTAGCTAAAAGAAACGTCAACCTTGACTCGTCCATAAATCGGTGGAAAGGGATCCCGACCATAGAGTATGTTCTCCAACGCCATTGTAGGATCGACGCCAAACCGTTCGGCAATAGCACGAATACGTTGAGGCCGAAATGTACCCTCTGTGTCTATGTATGCGACCTTACCAGAAGCTCCACCGTACTCGGGAGGTAATTGAGCAATGACGCTCATAGTGTGAGCAAGCTGAGTTTTCCCAGTTCGATATTCGCCGTAGACTGCGTTGAGTTAGAATAAGGATGCGTGTAGGAGGGAAAGGCGAACCTTCTGTAATAGACTGCGACATTACACCGCCTTAATGGGCGAGTGAGGCGAGAAAGCGAAGAGAAAAGGGTGATGACCTTACCACCTAGAATTCCGTCGACGAGCTTGCTCCCAGTGCTGATAGTGAGAACCTTTTTACGTTTATCTTGAACTTCAACACCAGTCGCAAATGAGGACCCCTGGCAAGGAGTTTAGTGGAAGAGCAATGACGGCAACAGACACTAGGCAGACGGACAGCGATCTTCTGTGCCGCCTCTTTGATCTTTTCCACTTTCGCCTCTGACATACCCTGAGTGTATGCGCGGTTAATTGCAGGAAACCTCCAGGAAAGCTGGAATAGGCATCACCTTGATCTTCAACATCTGCCTTCGGGTAGTCATGATGACCCCAAATATCGTATTGATAGCTGCGCTCTGCAGGTCAAGATCAGGGACGGATGCGTAGGGCGTGAGCTTGGGCTCGGTCAAACGCACCTTGAGCTTGGTGATATCCTGGACGTTGATACCCTCGAGTGTAGTCAGCATACATCCGAAGCAAAGGGTGTAAAATGAGCATACATGTCTCTGCAACTCATCCACAGTATCGAAGCTCGACTGTGAAGCCCGGAATCAGCATACAGGATGCTTACTACCTCAAGGAACGGCCCATACCTCGTCTTCATCCCCAGAGGGTGACGCAGCTCGTGACTGAGAGACAGAGGCGACCGAGGGAGCTCTTCGAGGAGGCATATTGGAAAGAGAGGGGGACGATATGTACGAAGAAAGGCAGGGCTCTTATAGACGCGACCTCAAGCACGTGGTGGGACGATGCCAATCTAACGTCGAAATATGTCAATAGATATCCCAAATACAGAAATCGACCGATTAATACTATACACGGATGGGATATCAACAGGAATAGAGAAAGATAGTGAATTGCACAAAGTCCATACCAAAGAGACCCTACTCTGCATCGATGACCATCCCTCCACGGCCACGTCGAATGCGGTCTTCCAGTCCACCAGCACCGCCGAAAACTCTCTTGCTCTCGCTGCTCAGGTAGCTACTCATTCCCTTCGACCGCTTCTGTTCTTCAGCAGCTAATTCTGCCTTTTCCTTCTCCAGAAGCGCGGCCAGCCGTTCCTTTCTTTCAGCACCCATGTCCGTAGCGTTCGACTGCATAGCTGCTAGCTTCGCAGCACGCTCCTCTTCCATCGCCCTATTGTTTCTTTGAGGGCCCTGTGGTGCAGAGGGTCGTTCGTTCCTGAAAGGAGGAGGCGAGCGGTCTATGCGACTGCGTTTGTCGAATCTCTCGTTGCGGTCCCTGTTCCATCTAGGTGGGCTCCGGCTACGAGGTCGTTTCGAACGTTCCACCGGACCAGAGCCTTCGGAAGTGTCTGAATCCCTCTCGGGATACCGTGTGGATCGAGAGGGTAGTGAATGTCTGCGACTGTCTTCTTCCGGGCTATATCGTCTTCTGCGATCTGGGGAGTCATCCCTGGAGCGACGGTCATATTCGCGATTCGACGGTCGGGGAGACCGCGAGCGACGATAATGGTCAGGGCTTGGTTCTCGTCTGTGACGCCTATCGTTGACTGGAGACCGTGAGCGGCTCCTGGGTGATAGTGAACGAGAATCGTGGTGACGCTTCCTCGATTTTTCCTCCTTACGCCTTCTCTTCTCTTCCTTTTCCTTCTTCCTCTCCTTCTTGTCCTTCTTGACCTTGATGCCGTTTCTTTCCTGGAGCTCGCGAAGACGGAGAGGGTTGTTCATAAGGGCCTGATAGGCAGCCTGTTCCTGCTGCTTGATGGCAAGCAAAGGATCCTCGCGAATCTTGGCTGCCATATCTCGGACATTGTTCGCATTTTGGACAGCGATAAAGTTTTTGTGAGATGCTCCGAGCTAATGCAGCCATGGTCAGCGCCTTGAAACAAGCATTGAGCAAGGGTACGCACCTTGGCGTTATCATCAGCCGTGAGCATCTTGTCGACCCTCTTCTTCCCAAGGAGATAATCTTCAAGGTCGTTTGGATTGGCCCCACTGCCTGCTGCTGGTGTTGCGTACATCCATTCCAGTTTCTCCGTCCGTTTCTTCCCTGTCTGCTCTTCCTGTAACCGCTGCAACTCCTGGAGCTGTCGTTCTTCCTCCTTTTCCTTCCTGAGCTGGTCCAATTTCTTCTTCTCTTCGAGCTGAATGAAGATGGTTCAGTACAATCGTGGACGGGGTGGAAATGACTTGGACTGACCGCTTTCTTTTCCTCAAGCCAAACCCGCTCCTGATTCTTCAAAAGGAGCGGGTGCCAGGACTTTTTCATATTGAGATCTCCGCCACCCATTTTGAAAGATCCTTTGAGGTGAAGAAGTAGAAAAGAGGATAGTTGGCAGTGGTGCTGCTAGTCGAGGGTCAAGAGACAACGGGCTGGAGTCAATGACCAGTTCATCGCCCCCGGGATGTGAGAAGAATTACGTAACACAGCGTGTATGTTCTCAACTGGTGACCCTCAGTCTGCTATGCTTGAG
Organism: Candolleomyces efflorescens; assembly: GCA_027579765.1. Taxonomy (NCBI): domain Eukaryota; kingdom Fungi; phylum Basidiomycota; class Agaricomycetes; order Agaricales; family Psathyrellaceae; genus Candolleomyces; species Candolleomyces efflorescens. The sequence continues at coordinate 26,286 of JAMZDL010000108.1, forward strand.
CCGTTAGCGCAGCCATGTCGACGCAGGCGTACGAGCCATTAAATGACGATGTCGAGGGCGGCCAAAGGAATGGGAGAACGATATCTGCCCAGTCAGCGTGAGTTTCTGCCTCTCAGCCAGCTTTCGAGGTCTTCCTAACATTCATGGCATGCTCTCTAGTCCTACGCGATCTATCTATGCCCTCACCCGTGGCGAAATTACAAGAGGACTTGCCAATCGATTCGTGCACTCCAGGGTGTACATCCTCCTATACCTTGTGATGGCGGGGCTTTCAGTAGCCACAGTGGTACTTAGCCTGACGGACGGTTGTCCAGGTCCCGCTTTCTACATCTTGGAAGTCATCATAAACACGACTATGATCCTGGAAGTGACTATTCGCCTCGTTGCCCTTGGCAGAGTGAGTTGATTTTCAGGAACATTACTGTCTCGTACTAACCACACCACGTTCCTAGCAATTCTGGCAGTCACCATTCAATGTGGTGGACGTTATACTGACTTTCTTCTGTGCATTGACGTTACTTGTGCTGGCATTTGCAAAATGCGGTGCAGGAAGCAAAGAAGAAGAGATATTCGATACCCTCCTGCTGATAGCAAGGAACGTTCTTCAATTTGGGAGACTTGCGGCGGTGATGCGACAGTGAGTTACGCTTATCTTCTGTGCTTCCTTGTGATCTATCCCCGTCTCTGGCGCATGCTCACCGGGATACTTCCTGTCGGAACTAGGTCCGGGCAATCGATATTTTCCCGCCCCAAGCCAATTGATATCAATGCGGCCCGGAGGGCAGGGTTTGGGATGGAACTGGATGTGGAGAGCGACGAGGAGGACGAGTCTGAGCTGACCCGGCCTTTGGTGCGGAACCCCATCCTGTTCGACGCCGAAGACGAGACTCCGGCGACCACCCCTGCGCGGCCGATGACGGATATGCCTCTCGCGAAGCAAGCGGTGCGGGATCGGGATGCGGAGGATATGTGGGCAGAGCTTGGGTAAAGTGGCCGATATCCATGGTATTTTTATATAGTAGATACATCCCCTTCACATAATTGAATGCTGATACCCTTGGATGGATGGTGCATGCTGGCGACGAAAATTCAAGTACGTATGTTCGTTGTCAGGTGCTTTGCCTCGCATTCCCGGTGGTATAGACGATGAATGTGAGTGCAACGGGCAGACAGCACCCGACCGAAGCGATGGGAAAGTGTATTTTGGGAGTGCCAAGGTGGAATATGATTGATCGAAAAGGGTGAATTCTCAGGACTTGACTGATTTTGCCAACAGTCATAAAGTTTCCTCATGCCCTCTCACTGACCTCAATCGTTGACGCCCAATATCGCTGTCCGTCCGCTCCGTGCCCAGCCCCACCAATGGCTGCCGCCTTCGACAGCTCGGGCTCCCGTTCGTGGTGGCCCATGGCGAGGTCGCAATCGGGGCCAGCGACGGGATACATTCCAGAGAAACCAAAGGCAAAGTCAAAGGCAAAGACCCTCAACGCCCTCTTTGGCTTGAAATCCAAGAAGAACCCCTCCGTCGCCATCCAGGACCCTCCTTTGCCCATCCAGCCCGTCCCCCCAGAACATATCCCACAGTCCTTTGCCAACAGGCCGCCTTCAAAGTCCGTTTCGTCGGTCATTTCGAGGGCAGACTCCCTAGGCCCCCGCACTCCCTCCGATTTCCAGCCCCTCGACCGCAGCAATGCCCGCCAGTCGTTGCTCACCCTTTCTGACACCGATCCATTCGCTTCGTCCCGCAGCATCGGGACGGTTTCCAGCCCGTACCAGCCAACAGACCCGACACGTCTCTCGGCATACTCGAACACTTCCTCCAACGACCACATCCACCGGAAGAATGTGGACCTTGCTTTTCAGCAGCGAACGTCATACGGCTCATCATCCTCCCAGTCCCAAAATCACGCCAACGGTCCCGAATCTCCTCTTCCGTTATCGCCTGCCCTTGCCCGGTCTCCAGGAGGCAGCCCAAAGGGGAAGCTATTGAACAAGTACGTTGGCGCCTCTCTCTCTGTCTGCCGTCGCTCTAACGTTTCTGCGCAGACGCTCGGATACAGCGCTCAATGGTGGTCGGAGAACTGAGAGTGCAGGACAACCGTCGCCTCTCCCAAATTCAGGGGCATCAACGAGTCGGGCCAGCTCCAACTCGTCGTCACGGCCACCCCTGCGTCCACGAGGGCTCACCGATAACGGCAGCACTCAACAGTCTGGTTTTTTTATCGACCGGCGGCCAAACATTGCGAGCGTGAAGCCGGCCGACCCACCGCAGCTAGTTTCAAATGCACCTTCGTCCTCCCGGCCCCACCCTCGGGTTGTTATTCGACAAGCTTCTCTTCAACATCTCAGCAATCCGGCCCCTCCGCCTACACAGAGATTGCCTGCTCCTCCCCAGCCATTGCAGGATGGCGCGCCAGCCTGGCCCCAGCCCCAGACCCACAGGCCGCATACGGCAGAGTCAATCGCTTCGCCTATTTCTTTTGCTTCCGCCACATCATCAAAGGATTCGTTTCCAAGTCCAGTGCTTGCGTCTCCTCCAGCTCGAACGAGACGAATATCCGATCGCAGTATGCCCATCCCAAGCACCGCTGACACCGATAGAGAGCGTTCGGGAGAGCGAAGCAAACCTTCTCTCACCCCTCTCTCACCACCGATGACATTGAAGAAGGCTATATCGCATCAATCGCTATTAAAGCGCGGCCCACTTTTTTCCTCATCTTCTTCTGCACCCAATGGACCCACTCCACCCAACAGTCAGGAGCCAGAGAAGACGTCCCACAAGTATCTGAAATTTCCCCATCCCCGAATACCGGTCCCGCCGATACCTTTGAAGCATTCCAACTCATCCGCTTCTACCCTCAATGACACTCAAACAGCTGGCGAAAAGCGGGCGAGTTCGAGCAGTGGAAGGAAGCGTCTATTCTCTGGTTCGAGTCTCCGACGTCCATCCACGTCTCATTCGGGCGCGGGGGACGAGGACAATCAATCAGTCTTCAGTATGAAGTCCGATCAGGACCTGTATATCAACACATCTCTGTTCAAGCCCTGGATCTCAACACAGCCGTCGAATTCGTCCTTTTGGGACGAAGCGACGCCTGAAACCGTGCCAAACAGTCCTATTCACGACCTGGGCTCGATGTCTCCAACCCTTGGTCGGACAGAGCTTATCAAAGAAGCACCACCGATAATGTTCACATCCCCCACCTTGACTCCAGGTTCACGGCAAAGAGGGTTCTCTATACGCTCCTCGAGCACGGTCGCATCGATAGATTGTGACACGGACTCCGTTCTATCAGGACTTTCACCTCGAAGTCAGATGAGCGACCATTCCCGATTCCACAGGTCAAACACCATCACCTCTGCTCGCGGGAACAACAAACTTGACGGGTTGGCCGCTTCTCCATCTTCCAACAGGCCGAGAACTGCGTCTTCTGGAACCCCTTCAAGGAAAGTACCCGAACGGCCATCCACAGGACAACCCCTCAACAAACCAAAATTCTCAGACCTCGCGCTCGAACAATCATTTTTCAAATCATCCTCATCCCCGCCGCCTGTTTTGGCCAGCCTACCGCCGCCTCCTCGTCCCAAAACACGTCCAGCCATCATCACACAGCGTGAGGCGCCGCCGCCAAAGCCCACTGTTGTCACCTTATCTGCGCCTCCAGCAAGGCGCCCGAAACCGAAGATGAGCTTCGAGAAAGTCATACACAGACGTTCTCTATTGAGGAAGCCGTCATTTCTGGAAATTGATGATGATGACGATGACGACGAAGACGGAAATCTGATGGAAAACGGACGGGACGATGTCGTAATGTTGTTCGACGAACCAAAGGGGAGGGAACGGAGGGACACCGACAGCACCAGGGTCCCACCTCCCGTTAGCGCTAGTTTCCTGGATTTTGCTCGGGAGAGTTTCGACACTGTGCGAAGCGATTGAGCTGTTGGTCCCTAAACGCCGATTTCTCGTGATACTGGGTTTTAAAGACCAGGTGTATCAACTTTTCGTGTTGTTTCTCTAAATTCAGGCTCACATTCCCTCTTTCACCACTCACACGCCAGCCTATTTCGTTGTTACTCGCCCTGTTATTGTTCTACTGTACCAACTCATGTGTTAGTAGTAGATTGACCCTCTTTTCCTAGTGCTACCTTCCATCTACTGACCCCCATAACCCGCTATCGAAATCCCCGGACCTGTTCCAACTACTGTTCCATCTTTTGCTCATATTTTTTATTACTATTTACCCAGTTTCTGTTTATATACCTCAGCATGCCCCTCCTCATTCATTCCCCACAGACATCTATCTACTCTCGCATCGTTCTCATTCCTCACATACACTCAGAATACAAAGAACGGGACACGATTAAATTTCGAAAAAGTAAATGAAGGACAACCAATATTTCAAGCGAATCATATTAAGCCAAAGTAAAGTATCTACTTAGTCTGTTTCGTCGGTATGATACCCGGCACGCCTCATGGCTCCCAAACGGTGACGCGCAGCACCCAAGTCCTTCTCCAACTTGAGAATCTCGACCTGTTGCTCCATTTCGCGTCTCTTGAACTCGAGGACGGCCATATTCTTGTAGTCGACTTCTTCGTCCTCGGTTTGACGAGCAGATATCGCCTTGACCTGCCTTACAAGTGCCTTGCAAGCATCGATGACGGCCTTCGCAGCAGCCTCCAACCTCTCTTGCGTTTTGGACATGAGGTTGGCCTTGACACGGGAAGCAGCCACGAGTTGTGCAGTCGCTGCTGCAACTTCATTGGAAGCGACGATAAGCTGTTCAAGCGAGTGCGTGCCGGAGAGCACACCATCCGCGCTCTCGATGAGCAAATTGGTGGCGAAGGCAACGGCTTTGGCAGCAGAGATAAGGCCCTCAGTCCAACGGTTGTTTCGTTTGTAGAATTGCTGGGTTGAGCTAGAGCCTCTTCCTTGGGCAACAATTTCTTGCTGCGACTCGGTAGCAGCCTTGATAAGCCGTCCAATGGCGTTGGTGATGGCCAGAGATGCTTGAAGGATTGAATCGTGAACCTGGAGATCGACGGCACTGTATCTCGACGAATCTTTGGGACGGGCCATGAGTTGCTGAAGGCGCTCTGTGGCCGCTTCGATCGCTCTGGCGGCGCTTTGCATCTCTTGCTCTACCAAATCGCCCAGATCACCACTGGCTCGAGTCGCTTTCGATCCTTTGGAAACCAATCCCTCAACAACCTCGGACAGCTTGGTAAGCGCCGCTTTCGTTTGACTGTTGCTCCGCATTGCTACCTCCTTGCGTTGTGAAGGCTGGAGAAGATCCAACTTGTAGGATTGGAGGTTCTCAAAGAATCGAATGCCAGAGTCACCTGTCCCTCTTGCGGCGTTGATGATTTTATCCGAAACGTCGTCATCGGCCAAACGAGTAATGCCCTTGGTGTTGGTGAGGACGTCCGCCAGCGACTGCGCCAATTCGTTGGAGGATTTGATGACTTCAACATGATCGCCACCAGCCTCTCCGCTGAGATACAAGTTGTAGATCATGGCAAAGTCGGTGGCATTGTTGGTGGCTTTCTCGATCATGGATAAAGTATACTCTGGTGTAGAGTTGAGGTTGCCAGCTTGAGCGGGAGATTCCAGCTCATAGATCGACTCATCGACTTTGTGTACGCAAGCTTGAAGAATCGAGTCTGGGCATATGTTAGCTCATGTCGGACATTTCCGAGTTGACCTTAATCACCTATGATTTGATTGAGTTTTTTGCGGTTGTCAAGAATCAGGGTGTCAATCTGAGCGTTGGTCGTCTCATCAAGGATTCCTCGGTCCTGAAACGATCAGTTAAATGGATGCCACTCAATGACGAGTACGAGATGAATCACCTGTTGGGCATCGGACAGTTGCTGCAAAGTGCTGTCCATACCTTCCTGAAGAATGAGAATTTCCTGGTCCTTCTCATCTCTCAACCGCTCCAAGTCGCCTGAAGCACCGTCGAGTTTGACGAGCAACTCGTCGATTTGAAGTTGCTTTCCCTAGGACGAGCATCAGCAAAAAAAAATCCTGCCACGAGGTTGCACCACGTACTCTCAGCGAATCCTCAAGCTCTGAGATCTGGCGATTGTACCTAGACATGACAGTGGATACTTCCGAGTTTCGGGATCGCGACGAGTCTTCCGCCCGTTCGTTGGCAAAGTTCAATTCACGGCGTAGTCTATCAATCTCCTCTTTGTGAGAGGACTTTTGCCGGTCGATCTCGAACCTCGCCCTGTCGCGTTCTCTCAACATATCCGCAAGCTCAATGTTCTTGGCCTTCAAGTCGCGCTCGATCCGCTCCATCTTGTCAACCGCTTCCTGAGCAGAGTTGGCCTTCAGCTGATATTGCTTGAACTTGGAAAGCATGTCGAGATGCTCCGTTCGCAGTTGGCTGTAGAGCTTAGCAAGAGCCTCATATTTGTTGCGCCAGAGGGTAACCTGGTCCTGGAGCTGTTTAATCAGCTCATCCTTGGCGACCATCTGGGAATTGAGGTGTCCGGTCATGGCGCTGAGTTCGGATTCAAGGGCTTTGACACGCTAATGCGATATCAGGAACTAGTCATCTACAAATCTTCAGAAAAGACCTACCCGATCATATTGTTCCAGAAAGATCTGGTCCCGTTCATACTGCCCTCGCATTGCGAGAAGTTCGCGCTCAAGTTCTCCCGCTTGCTGTAACGCGGCCTGGTTGCTGTACATCATTTGCTGCTGCATCAACTGCTCTTGGGCTAGTCTCTGCGCTTCAGCTTGTTCCCGTTGCCTCTGCTCAAATTCGCGCTGCTGTTGGTGTTCTGATTCGAGCCTCTGTCGTTCCTCGGCCTCTCGCTGGGCATTCAGGGCAGCCTGCTTATCTTCGTACTCTTTCAACATACGAATCTGCTCATCAACATCAACTCCTGGAGTGGGAGCGGCTGGCGGTGGCGATTTCGTCTCGGTTTTTGGTCGAGCTGGGAGCTCAGGTGCCTCGCCACTATCCAGGAGGTTAGGTGGTTCCTGCATTAATCGATGATAAAAAGCAAACGCCAGAACTGATAACTTTTACTTACGGCGCCCAACTTGGGAACATTGATTAGGCCTGTAAGATACTTGAGGTTGGAACATTCGTAATAGAATTTGCGCAAGTTGTAATGCTGCTGAGTATAGCGATCCTTGAGAGGTTCAAGCACCTCGGTGTCGTTCGTTCCTACGCCATCAGAGGTAAGGCATCGACCGGGAGTTTATAATCGCAATACTCACGCCGATACATTGCGCGCAGCATGCTTGTGATGAATCGATAGATTCCCCAGCTTTCCTTCACCAAAGGAACCAAAGCTGAAATTCTGCATTCGTTGTTGTTTGAGTGCCTGAAATGGGAGAAAACCATCTTCTGGAACGAGTCTATTTGGTCTTGCAATTGCATCAAATCTGAAATAGTCTCGTAGCTGAAGGTACCTCGAGGTGAGCAGACAACTTCGGGAGAGCATAAGGAAAATTCGCTCACCCTTCATTGGGATCGTCGATTCCCTTCAGCGTCACGTACTCTTCATATTCGAAAAGACCGTTGAATTCTCGTCGCAAACGGTGGAACCTTAGTTTCGACAGAATGAACTGCACGTATGCCTTGATTAAAGGGGCGTATCCTATCGATGACGGTAAGTGCGGCGCAGTCCATCAACATAAATCCCACCGACCTCGTGAACCATCTGCGGCTATCGTACGAGCCAACGTTTCCAACCATGCAGCGTGGCCTTGAGCTTCCACCAAAGTCTAGAGAAGAGGATGTAGAATGAACCAGACGGCCGAAGGAAATTGACGTACGGAAGGATGGCCCTCCTGCAACACCTTGTGCACAGTGATCAGAGCTTTGAAGGTCTGAACCTCATCGGAAAGAATAGGCTGTGCACGAAGACTGCTCCAGAATGAAGTTGAAGAGTGGTAATCCCAGGTATATACGATGCACTCTGGAAAGGGAAAGCGGGGATGAGTTCCAACGTCTGAATCATCGGCAGCCTCGACGTACTGCGGACGTGCTTCTGCTTGGGTGCTGTCTCCTCTGGGCTGGTGGCCTTCTTAATGTTAATCACTAGCTCATGCTCGGCTTTATCCTTGTCCACTGGACGTGTCGGATAGTGCATCTCCTCGTCGACATCGAACCCGCCGCGCCCTCGCCCTGAACCGCCGCTAAACCTAGTAGAAGGATTTCAGTGAGTTTCGAGCCAATTCCGGAGCGCAAGAGACTTGCATTGTGCGCGACTTGGGAGAATTAGAGAAAGATAGGTGTACAAGATCGCAGCACTGTTCAACGGGGAGTAATCCCCAATGCTGTACTAGTGCCAAGTGGTAACCGCTAATGGAAGGTGTTCTCCGCCTGTCGACCGTGCGAACCTTTGACCCAATGTTCTCTTCCCCGTTCCGCCTCCTACGACGGGAGCTGCCACGATTTCCTCCTTGTCAAAGACGCCAGTTTTTCTTCTGGAGGTCCACAAAATCAAGTGTACCAACCCTATACAAGCCTCGAAAGGAGCCATGGATCACTCCAACCATGGCTGTCGTTGGGATTATTCCCTTCTTCACCTTCGCTCTGGGGACATGGCAAATGAAGCGACTCAAGTGGAAAATTGACCTCATTGACGAGCTAGAGGAGAAGCTCCAGCTACCACCGCTGAAATTCCCGAGCAAAATCAAGTCAGTTATCACATTTCTATCGAATGCAATGCGTTACCAACTCACCGAGTAGCCTCTCAGTGATACCTGAATTTGTTTTCCGCAAAGTGCTGTTGAAGGGTCGCTGGGACCATGCCCATACAATGATATTCTCTCCTCGTGTCCGGGAGGGCGTTCATGGTGTTCATGTCATCACCCCGCTAGTCCGAGAGAACGGCTCGACCATCCTCGTGGATCGCGGATTCGTTTCAAAGGACAAAATAGAGCTCTTGGTCCAGAACCAACCGGAGGGCGAGGTGGAAGTCCTGGGCATGATTCGTACTTCCCAACCAAAGAATCGATTTACACCGGATAATGAGCCAGAGAAAGGGACTTGGTATTGGACGGATGTCGATGCTATGGCGCAGTATGCCGGTGGGGATGCAGCAGACGTTCAGCCTGTTTTTGTCGAAGAAATATTTGGTGCGCGCCATTCATAATTCTCGGCCTATTTTGACCAACGGCAAAGAGTAGAGGGTCATGCTGGTGAAGCTGCAACGCTACTTGACAAGGGTGCTCCCATTGGACGTGCACCCACCGTCGACCTGAGGAACTCCCATTTGTCCTACGTCATCACCTGGTACGTATGGTAACCTAGTGTTTGTCCAAGCTCTCGGCCTGAATTCGTTCCAGGTATTCGCTATCAGCTCTCACCGCCGTGATGTTTGGCCGGGTTCTCATGCGTCGCAGGAGGTCCCCAGGAAAAAAGATGCCTCGATTCGGATAGATACTTGGGTTGATGTACCTCGAAATATTATATGAACAGAGAAATAGACTCTCCCCGCTCACGTATTGCTGAAGCCTCAGAGTCAACGAGATACATGACGAAACAATTCAAGACAACTTTGATCGCTAGTATCCCCATTTGAGTCGGACTTAAACGCTGCCGCTGTAGCTCAGCTCGCCGGTGACGTGCTGGGACACAACCTCTAGATTCCTACTCTCATCCTCCGCACAGATGGAACGGAGTGGGCTGGACTCGGACGAAGACCTCTTCATCCAGAAGAGAGAAGCATCCACCTCGAATATCAACACCCCAAGCAGTTCCGTTGCACGCCAACACTTTCCGTCGCCTCTTGAGGGTTCAATCGCTCGACAGTCACGACAGTACCCGGACTACCCTCAAAAATCATATGGCCTCGGATTTCCTCCACCCGTAAGGCGGGGCTCCCCCCTCAATCCACAGAAAAACAGTCACAGGCGGAGCGTGCAAAGCAATGTTTCCTTGCTCGATTCTCCACCTCCCAGGCACCGGCGCGTTCCCAGTCCAGGGGTGGTCGACATGGGTTCCCCAAACCTAGACCAAGATGTTGACGTCGGAGTGTTCTCCAACGAATACGATCTAGGTGAGTGGGCAACGGTGATACTGTATTTTCCCTGGTATTGACTTCTGCGTTCTCCAAGCCCATGAAGGTGGGTACTTAAACACCCCGCACTGTCGCTTTCGCTCAGCCTCCCCCCATAACAGACCCTCGGATACTACTCGACGTCCAACGAGCATTAAAACTGAAAGCTCGAAGAGAAGCTCGGTTAAAGAGGGAGCAGTCTGCTTCGCCGCAGTATGGCACTGGGAGCTCAATTTCACCTGAGCTATCCCATGCATCATGGAGATCTCGTGTGCCAGCCGTTTCTTCCCCTCCGGCCTCTCCAACTCCCCCCAGGAAAGCCAGCTCCAGTACAGCCTCCGAGATTGACTTCAGCCCGGCCAAAGGTGGACTTGGTTCCACTGATTATTCACATCCCGTACCTTCCTCTTTAGACAACGGCAAAACCTTGGACTGGGGGTCTCCATACACGGACGATGACAAGGGTGACAAACGGTGGCCACTGATTGGAAAACGGAAGGAAAGAGATAAAATTCTTCCACTCAATGCCTTGGCTGAGCAGCAAGAAACTATTTACAGAGGTGGGTTCTGGACAGGACGCTTTTGTGATGTTGCTGACATCGGCTCTCAGAGAAACTGGAGAAGATGACGACGCTCATGAGCGTTCAGACCATGCGAAAGGCTACGATTACTCGAGAGCAACTAGGACGTCGATACAGACTGTTCTCTGAGCACAGTCATTCAGCTACGGGAATCCCTTCCTCCTTCAATCTCCTCAACGTCGCTCGGTGGTACGCAGGCGTAGACACCCGTGTCAAAGGTGCAATTGAGAAAGCCGAGCCCTTTTCCTGGCTCAAACATCTGGAGAAACACCATAGGAAAGACCGCTCTGAATGGCACCTATCAGCGTTGATCATGGAAGAATTCTTCCAGGCGCAACTTTCCTCAACAAATACGATGCCCACCATCCCTGAAACGGCATACCCTCTCCCAGACAGTCGCACGCCCTCCTCTCCAGCATCTCCCCCCCATTTGGCTCCTCCATCACCCGATGCAGTCTCCTTCGAACCACGTCGCGATTCCACGGAGTCCCCGGGTACGCCCAATTTGCCGCCTTCAGGTGCAACAACCTCGAAGAATCAAATTATCCAGCACAATTTCTCGAGGGAACGTCATCCCGTCTACTTGAAAGGAGATGTCTCCTCAGTTGCAGAGTCAATGTCGGACATCTCGGATCGCGGTGTCGCAAAGGAGTCACCTTTCGTTGAATCAGCCCGGAAGCCAGAGAATCCTAGCCCAAAAATCCAAGTGATCGTCTCCCATGAGTCAGGGGACAAGGCAGACCCAAGAACTGCAATTCCAATACAGTTGAAACTATCAACCTCAAGTAAAGGTTCCGTCGGAGAAGCATCTTCGGTGAAAGACCAGCCTGTCCCCCCATTGCATTCTCATGGCTCCTACAAATCACAGCTACCACGTCGGATTCGTGCATCCCACCCTTCGTCCGACGTGCTCAACAAGCGCTTGCCCGAGGATAACCAAGCGCACCTTCGGCACGAGTACGAAACCAAAGTCCGGTACGCATGTTCTTTCCCGCTTTGCGTGGTCCGCTTCTCACATCTTTCTGTAGGCTCCTTGAGGAGGCTAATGCTCACAATCACAGAACCAGGCAAATGCTTAATCGAATATCGGCTGCCGTCAGAGAGTATGATGCAATCCAGAACGCCTCTCTGAAAACCCCTGGGATTCCGCACCTTCCACTGCCTAAGGAGCTCGTTGAGGCGTTCAGTCACGATCCCGCCGCTGTTACCGGTGCGACCCGCCGACTACGAGGGTGGAGAGCTGTCGAAGATATTCATCAAAGGGTTCTCCGGCAACGCGAGACATTCAATTCTTTCTTGTCAATGCGACCCACTCACTCATCCGACCCAGTACATATCCTAGACGACCCCATCTCCAAGCTGTTGGAAACCTTGGACATACTCGAAACCGAGAAGGACGAAATTGTGTCGACCGCAGCAAGTTTGACCGAGCTATTGCACGAGGTCCAGGACATACACCGAAACGTCAAATCGGAGTACAATACAACGGTCTCTCGAACGTCCGTTGTATATCCCGAAGTAAGTAGAGATAGAACTCTATCTTCCAACAATTTTGCTGACAGTATGACAGCTCTCCCATATTACCGCGTTGGAAGAAAGTTATCGGGACCAATATCAGCAATTATGGGATTTTGCCATGGACGCGCTGACGCTTCTACTCGATACAGTCACACCGTTCTGGCGGAACTACGGCAAGACTATCGGAGAGGACGTTCGGGACTTCCTCATCATTCCTCTATACCGCAACGAATTCACCGGTGAGGCCAAACGGTACCCTCTCACCGAGATACCTCGACGCTCCTTCAGCCACTGGCTCGGATTTGTTCTTTTCTTCTTTCTCTCTATCGCTTTGACTTTCCTCCAGGTCCGGGCGGCGATTACGTCCTCGGTCAGCTATAGATTGCAGTGGATTCCGTACGATGGCGTCCGGTGGACGGCACTTCCACTCTTCTGGATAGGGATCTTGATCCAATGGATCGCTGTTCTGTTTGAATTCTCAGTTGTTCTCATGCAACTTGGGATCATCACCTGGTGGACGGGCTGGCTGATCAACGTCTTTCAATAAGTATCTGCTTTGACATTCACTCATCCATATTCTTTTGCTTTGTCATCCACTCTTTCGTTTTCTGCCATGCCTTGCTTCAAGGACCCAGTAGATCGACTAACTTAAATGTATGTATTACACAGGATATCCCTCGCAAGCTTGTAAATTTACCCATTGACTATATATCCTCATGGCTGGTTACTTCTTAGTATTGTCGTTTGGCCCGCGCTTGGAGATGTTGAGGAGCCTGACGGATTGAGAGGAACGCTAAATGTAGTGGTGGTAGGTATGGTCGGAGAAAAGGTAGGAACGGGATACGGTCTTGTTTGCAGAGCGGCAACGAAGGATGGATGGGACCTTGCTTTTCCCGTCTCTATGCAGACACGGCAGAATCCTAGAATTGACGTTACGAAAACAAATCCATGATAGGGTTGAAAAACACTGACGACCTCCGAGCAAGAGTGGCACATCCTTAGCGTTGCAAACCTCGCATTGAATCTCCACTGACGGCGTGTGGGTGGTCTTCGTTTTCTTTGGAGCAGGTTGCACCGGTGGCACTGGAGGCACTCGGGGGAGCGCCTTCGGAGTTGGCTGGGTAGTGCTGATACTGACAGCTGCGGTCTTCTTTGCAATCATGGGCTCCTTGGTCGCGTTCTTGGGTGCTGTTTTTCTTGTCCTAGGTGGCCTTTGAGGGTTTGGACCATGTTTCAGGAGCTTCATGGGAAACGGTTGGGAAACCTGGGCTGAGTCAGAGATCTATCCTCACATTCAGTAGATGTTCAGCAATACCGTCTGTATTTGCACCAGAAGGGGGCACGGCGCGAGCCGATATCCTAGGTACAGCCGTTTGCGCTTTTCCTGAGTGTTAAGATGAGCCAAGAGAACTACATTCGGGAAAGGACGAAGGGGTTACCAGCTTGTTGATGATTGTACGATTCCGGTCTACGTTTTCTTGACCTCCTATCCAGAGAGCTAACATTTCCGCAATGAAGGGTGGGACATTTTTCAAGAGAAGCGACGCGGCTTCCCGAGTTTCTTGTACTGTTACAGGCTCGCTCTTTCCAGCGGAATCTTGCTGTTGCTGAGTGTCGGTAACGGGAGCTTGAACTTGGTCAAAAGGAAGGCAAAGGGTCAAGGTCGTGTCTTTGTCATTTTTCCGCTCGAGCAGCGCGGGGCCGCGAGGTACGAGCCATCGCTCTGAGGGAGCCTCCTTGAATTCAATGACCAAATCAAAGGGCTTCACTGCTGGGATTGAATGCACCGCGTCTGGAAATTGGTATGGCATCAGAGTGGTCGAAGTTGGCGTTGGAATGGAGACTGTTGAAGGATAGACTTGAACGGCCAATGGGGCCAAAGTCTGCAATTCATCTGTTGTCACCGTGCCTTGAAGGACTGAACAGACCAATTTCTTGAAGCAGGCATCAGCAGCCATGGCGCCCCTAATCCTTGCATTCACTTCTGGGTATTCATCCGGGTCGTGCCTCCATTTGAACAGTGGAACTAATTGTGGATAATAAGTTGCAATAAACTGCTCTTCAATTACGCGCGGTTGAAGTGGTTGCATTGTCGTCAAAGCCATTGCATAGGCTTGATTCACAAATAGCCCTTTCTGCGCCTGAGTTTGATCAGGGAGATATTGAACCTCATAGAAGTTGGTGTCCGGGAAAATATGGGGTCCTATGAACACATCGCACCTGCCGCGGTTCAACAGTCGATGAGGGGGTGGTTGGGGAACCGGTTCCGCGGTTTTATTGGACCGAGGCTTGGCGAGAAACTTGGGAAATGTTTGATATACCCATCTCTGTCTGGCTACAATAGAGTCAGCGCGACTCTGACCTCCAGGCCTTCGTACCTACACTGCTTTAAGCTATATGCCAGGACTCCACTGTGAATTGGCTATCAGGAACCAGGATTCATGTAAACGAGGGTAAATTATGACCTTTCAGCGATACTTTTGAGAGACTTTTTGTCTATCACGTCGTTAGTGTCCCAGCCCAAACTCTCGCCGGCAGGGAGCAGAAGGTCTGTGACTTTGTGGGCGCTCATTGCAAGACAGGAAAGAGAGACTCATGCCGACCGGCATCTTTGAGGTCAGATCAAATCAGCCGGAGTCACGGGTCCCTTCATATCAGCGCGTTTATTATCCTAACAATTTAAAATCACTGCACCTTATCGTCTACCATGAGCAGAGTTCGTGAGTCGCTTGATCCATATTGCTGTACCAGCTGCCAACAACCCCCCAGAGAAGGGGTGTGCTGTCTTCAAGCCCGTTGCGAAGGCCCGACCTCGTCCAGCAACTGTCGAGGCCTCAAGACAGGCATCTGTTGCCCTCGATGTCTCGACGGAACTCCTCGGTTCAATTGCAACGGGGACCCCCAGTTTCCAAACGTCAATGCAGCCACCAAAACAAAAGAGCAGTAATGCTCCGGGTGAAACCACCCCCGTGGTTCACCCCACAATACCGTCTGCTGTTCCTCTGAGCGAATCCTCCCAGCAGCCTTTCGCCGCTCCGGCTGCTCAGTCTGAACAGAGAACCGCTCCTCTGGCTCCAAATATCACGGCAAAATCTGTAGCCCCAAGCCGGGGCACCTTGCTTTCTGTCCCTTCTCGTGCTTCGGCGACACCAATTGCTACACCAATCGCAATCGGTATTCCTAGACCACCAACCCAGGCTGTAGTGCCAGTGCCGGAACTTTCTTTACCGCCAACGACTCAGTCCACCACCTCTGTCATCATGGCCCCCAATGATCGACATCTGTCCGATGGGTCCCCGCCTCAAGAGCCTGAGTCGCAAACGGCCGATAAGCAGCGAAGGACACGGAAGCGTCGGCGCTCTACCGCGACACCGGACGGCGACGACGACGCCTCTTCGACCTCCTCCAAGGCAAAGAGTGGTCGTGGTCGTCGTTCCAGAGGCCCGTCTTTGCCTCCTTACGACCCGACCGCCGACCCAGGCGAGGATCTTGATCCAACCGTTGTCACGATGGCCACGCTTTGCAATGACACTGGTCAAGGCAGAGTGAGTAGCAAGGCGGCGGAGATTCTGAGCAACCATGCTGCCTGGAAAAAGCAGAACAGAGAAAAACGGGCTCGAATGAGGGAGCTCATGGAAGCGCGCAAGTATGGCAGGACAGAGCAAGAGGCTGAAATTCTCCAGGAAAACGGTGTCCCTCCCACTCCGCCGCCAATAACTCCCTCTACAAGCCAAGCATCTACAAGTGCTAGCACGGACGATCCGAATGCGGATTTCGACTACACTCAAGATCTGGCGGCCAGTCGGTTCAATGTTCAAGTTCGAATAGGACCTAACGGGGAGACCGTCATCGATGAGGAGTCACTGGTGGTCAATCGTGAGGAGCCAGACGAAACCGCGAATTATACCCATGTCACGGAGTCGGATACCACCAAGTTCATCAATTCTGGCACGTATGCCAAGCGGTTCCGGGGCTCGCGTTGGAGCGCTGAAGAAACTGAACTATTCTATGATGTTGGTTTCCTCATCTCGTTTGGTCTCAATCCGCGTTGACAAGTCTGGCAGGCTCTCATGCAGCACGGAGAGAATTATGAACTTATTGCCTATATGCTTCCTGGTCGCGATAGGAAGTCATGCAAAAACAAATTCAAAGTGGAAGACAAAAGGAATCCTGCTAGAATAAACTACTGCCTGAATAACAGGACCGCTCCTGGTGAGTGCTTGGTTGCCCTCTCCTTTTCGGTTTCTGAACTATGCCTCTGCAGACATAGAGTACCTATCTCGTATGACGGGCAAAGATTTCTCGGGACCTGTTCCCGAGATTCGAGCACCGCCCAGACCAGCGATCATACCCCCACCGGAAGTGCCGCAAGAAGCCTCTCAGGAAGCGGCGACCACAAAGAGAAAGAGACGGACCAAAACTACAGGCCCTGAAGAAGGGCTTGTGATCATTGGCGATGCCGATGCGATGGGTAGCGAATCTTCGTAGTAAGGTTTCATTCGCGACATATCATTATTACTCAAATCATTGTGCCTACGCACGTATGTATATGTATTGGTTTTGAAATTGATGCTGCCCCCAACTGTTGACTCGGGCGTTATGCCGAAGGAAGTCGCGTCTGGCCGCTTGAACCCTGTCAATCCTGTTGCTCTCCCAAACATTACCTCATGGCTGTCCTCGCAATTCCACCGCGCCAGAACTTTCTTCGATTGCTTTCTCTCAGCACCCATTCATGGCGCCAAACAAGATCGTGGTCTGCGGGGCTGGATTCATCGGTACGCTGTTGCAATGATTCAACTCACGACCTCGACGTAAGTTCAAATCCGTTCAGGCAAGCAGATTGTTCGAAACCTGCTGTCCTCGCCAGCGAACAAGGGCACTAAACGAATAGTTCAACTTTCATCAAGAAATCCTACACCATTGCTCCAGGTTCTAGAGAAGAGTGTTCCCAAGCCCTGTTTGTCTCAATTGCGAGTGGAACCTCTTGACATCACGGATCCCTCCACCCTTGCTCCCGCCTTCGAGGGTGCGCATACCGTCATTTCTCTCGTCGGCATTTTGCATGGCAGACCATCCGACTTTGACAAAATACAATGGCGTGGAGCTGAAAATGTCGCCACCACCGCGAAGCAGGCCGGTGCTCGTCTAATCCATTTCTCAGCCATTGGCGCCAACCCCAACAGCGACATAGCTTACTGGAAGACTAAGGGCCTCGGGGAGTCCGCAGTACTGGCAGCACATCCAGAAGCTACCATCATTCGCCCAAGTCTTGTATTTGGCCCGGAAGATGACTTCTTCAATGTAAGCGTGTTTGCTGGGGAACGACACTCGGGTTCAAATTCGCTCAAACCCACCTCTAGAGATTCGCGAAGCTGGCTAGGTTCCTTCCAGTCTTGCCGGTATTTGGAGGCGGTAATGCCAAATTCCAGCCAGTCTATGTTGGCGACCTTGCCGATACGGTCGAGGCGATGTGTAGAGGAGACCATGAAATTGAGCGTGCAATTTCCGGGAAGATTATGGAAGCTGGAGGACCCCGAGGTAAGTATCAATAGTTTTGTACATTTTGAGCACCTCCAGCTGACCTCGCCACTGTTTAGTCTTTACATATCTTGAGCTCATGGAGGCAGTTCTCAAGTACACTCATCGTTACCGCCCTATCGTATCCGTACCATTCTGGATGGGGGTGTTGAGTGGGATGTTTTCTGAACGACTCCCCGTCAACCTATTCACAATCACGAAGGACCAGGTGCGCTCCTTCTGACCACATAAACTCTAATGGGGCTGATTGAAGTCTTCTTTCTCAAGGTCAAACAGTTACAGTACGACAACATTGTCAATCCAGACTTGAAGTCAAACGAGCTGTCGTTCGAGGATTTCGTACAAAATTACTGCTCTCATTCGCTCACACCTCTCTACAAAGTTGTACCCTCTTATCTCGATTAGATTACAACTGGCCATGTGGGGCTGCTCTAACTATAAATATGGCAAAGTCCCCACGAAGGCTCGCTTGACTTAACACTTTCATGTCATTGCAATCGCCTCCAGCTGACCGCAATTCTTCAACTCATGACTCACTTGTTGCGGAAACGGCGCCTCAAACTGCAGCAGCCAGTGGATTAGACGAAAAGGAAGAACCATATAGTGTCTTCTCGAAGTCTGAAAAATGGGTTATTGTCAGCTTAACTGCATTAGCTGGACTGTTCAGGTGGGCTTCTTGCTCGACAACGACGATATAGTACTCGCTGAGTCGCTTTAACACCCGCTGCCGTTTTAATGCAGCCCCTTAACAGCAAATGTGTATTTTCCGGTGTTACCGACACTGTCGAGAGAGTTCAATAAATCGATAGAGCTCATAAATCTGACGGCATGCTGTTTCGCATTTTGAATCTCCACTCGAAGTGACTAATATCGATGCCCTTCAGGTCACCATGTACATCGTCATGCAAGGTGTAGCTCCCATGTTTTGGGGGCCGTTGGCAGACAAGTATGGCCGGCGACCTTGCTATGCAGGCTGTCTTATACTCCTCTCAGCATCTAACATCGGTTTGGCACTAGTGCCAACAACTGCGTACTGGCTGCTTATGTTGCTTCGCTGTCTACAAGCCACAGGATCAGCCAGTACCATTGCAATTGGTAGCCTGCCTTCTATACGGTTTGGTTGGTGATTGAGCTGAAATTTCTTTGCAGGTGCTGGTGCCATAGGTGACATCTCCACCCGTGAAGAGAGGGGAGGTTTCTTCGGTTTTTTTACCCTTGGGCCTATGGTTATTCTTGCTTATCTTCTCACTGGTTAACATGGTAGTAACGCCTCACTAGGTTGGCCCAGTCATTGGCCCCGTGATTGGTGGTGCCATTGCGGATTCGCTAGGATGGAGGTCAGTATCATTGCATTATGTGGAAGCGAGCTGACCCGTGTATCCCTCCCTACATAGGGCTATCTTCTGGTTCCTCATGATTGCAAGCGCTTTGTGTGCCATCACAATGATTCTGTAAGAGATGACCTGCGTTTAGAATCCAGGTTTCTCACTTAAGTCTTTACAGGTTGGTTCCAGAAACACTTCGAAGTATCGTTGGAAATGGCAGCATTCGAGCATCGAGCATATATCGACCTCTCTTACCTTTCATACCCAAGGTAAAGCCATCACGTAAGAGAGATGCCGGGACTCCCATGAGACCTTTACAAAACCCTCTCCGACTATTCACCAATGTCGACATTCTCATCCTTCTAGGAATCACTGCCATCGTCAATAGTGTGATGTATGGCATTATCACAACTATCTCCACCACATTTGAAGCGGCATACCCTTTCCTGACGGAAACTACCATTGGTTTGTGCTTCTTGGCATACGGGGGAGGCATGATGATTGGAAGCGTTGCACACGGGAAGGTTCTGGACAGAGAATTCCAAAAGTTCAAGCGAAAACTTGTGGGCGAAGGGGAAGGCATCTCCAGGGCTGAGCTTGCACGACGAAATATTGCCCTTGAAAAGGTACTATGATTTTCGATCTGTTTAAATCGATGATGATCAACCAGATTTTAGGCTCGTCTGAGGAGTTTGCCGATCTTGATGCTAATTTTTGCTGGAGCTGTCGGTGGATATGGCTGGACTCTGCAGCGGAAAGTTAGCCTTGCGGTTCCTCTTGTACTCCACGCAATTCGTGAGGCCTCTTCTCACCGCACGCATCTCGGGCGCTAAAACCCTCGCAGACGGATATATCGCAATGGCCTCCATGAACTCGGCCTCGACGTTGATGATAGACCTATTTCCTGAGCAAAGCTCCTCCGTCACCGCCTGCGTCAGTATTATTCTTTTTCGACCGATACCCTTGATAGCTCCTGACCTGCTCATGCAGAACAATCTGGTGCGGTGTACCTTGGCTGCCGTCGTCGTCTCAGTGATGCAGCCGCTCATCAACAGCATTGGTCTTGGGTGGACATACATTATTCTGGGGTTTCTGTCCCTTTTGACCATCCCTCTGATATTTTTGGATATTCTCGTTGGTCCCCGGTACCGCCTCGCTCGTCAACAAGGTGTCGATGACAGCGTGCGTAATGAAAAGCGGGACAGAGGCACTGAAGCGAAATGATCACTACGGAAACTCCCCCTGGGTGTAGCACCTGGGCGCACATGAGGTAACTTGGCGTGCCAGGTGTCCGTACCAACGATCCTGGTGTGTGGCTGGCTCAGGTGTCGGGTGTGAGGAGACTAAGGGGGACGACTAATCCATAGAACATCTTCTACGAACTTTACGACTAATCTCAGACCTACATGACGTTTCTTTACAAAAAAATATTCTTCGTCCCCTAGGATGATCAAAAGCTTGTCAAAAGCAGCACTATTAGCGCTCGATGACATCACTACACTTCCGAGGATGAACCACCATCTCTCTCCTGCAATCCGGGAACAGCTCGACAAATTCGACCCAAGTAAGGAGTACTCTGGCAGGTTGCCCAATATCACTTCTGCATCAGGCCGCTCCTACTTCGTCAAGACCGGTGGGGTAGATGAACAGGAACAATTCACCGGAGAAGCAGAATCGCTGAAAGCGATCGAGGCAGCGGCCCCCGGCTTAGCCCCTCGCCTTTATACTCATGGTATATTTGAAGATGGGAAGCCCTACTTCATATCGGAATACAAAAATATCGGAGCCCTTCCGACTTCGACAGCCCGCGAACTAGGAAAACGCTTGGCGACCGAACTGCATCGAGGGACGAGTCCTAACGGGAAGTTTGGATTTGAAGTACCAACATTCTGTGGACCAACTCGATTCGAAAATGGCTGGTACGATACATGGGAAGAATGCTACTCTGCGATGTATGGCACCCTTATCGCAAGGCTTCGTGAAAAGGGAAGATATGGACGCCTGTGCGAGATCGGCGATGCAGTGATAGAAAGGTGGGTTCATGGCACTTCATGTTACCATATACATACTCATTGAAGACACTTCTACCTACAGGGTAATTCCCAAGCTGTTGGGTACGAAGTCGTCCGCCGTAGTAGTCGCGTCTTAACCCTTTAAATCAGCTTCACTAGACATCCAGCCAGTAATTCTTCACGGTGACCTGTGGGTAAGTTATCTCGTTTACTACTTGTCCTGCGAGTGCTAATAGCTCCATACAATAGAGTGGTAACGCTGGAGTAGACCAAGAAACTGGAAAGCCAGTCATCTTCGACCCAGCGTCGTTCTACGGCCATAATGAGTCTGAGTGCGCTTCAATACTTTGTTTTGCGTTCAATCAAATGCTGAAGGTGGATAACAGTCTCGGTATCGCAAGAATGTTCGGTGGCTTCCCCTCATCGTTCTTCGAAGCGTACCAAGAACACAATCCCAAGTCTGAGCCACAGAACCAGTACTCGTACCGATGCGAGCTTTATGAATCCTTTCACTATCTCAACCACACTGTGATTTTTGGGGTGAGCTCAATTGCTTGAATTTTTCTACCACGGCATTTGACAGAGGCGCCTGTAGGGGAGTTATGCAATGCAGGCGGAGAAGAAAATGACTTTGTTGGTGCAAGCGGAGAGTGCTGGACAATTCTAATTCGTAGCGATGCTGAGTCAGCCAAAATATGGTAAACAATGACAAAGACTGTATTGCTCTGAGTGCAGCGGGACCAAACTCACACCTCGTCTTCTGAACGCCATTGTCCCGGCGTCGACACAACTCACGTCAACCCTTGCACGTTCATTTGGCGACATATCCATACCGCCGCTGGTGGAATTGAGAGATCTGTTTGTTGTTCATTAGAGTCAGCTTAGAGTAGGAATATGAGCCAAGGTAGAGCCACGTTCTCTTGTTTTCATCCTGCAGCTTGACTGAGCTGTATTGGAGATTTCACTCAAGACAGCTACGCTTATGATGACCACTATGATCCCAACTCTGGCATGGAAGAAGACGGCGAAGACGGCGAAATATCGCAGGAGGATTGCTGGACGGTCATAACGAGTTTCTTCGACCAGAAGGGGTTGGTTCGGCAGCAGCTCGATTCTTTCGATGAATTTGTGCAGAACACCATGCAGGAGCTGGTCGACGAGAACGCGGATCTCATTCTAGACCAAGCCGACCAGCACACAGGACACGACAAAGATATGACGCGCCGCTACGAAATCACGTTTGGGCAAATCTACTTGTCGCGACCAACAGTGACAGAGGCAGATGGATCTGTGGTCCCAGTGTTTCCCCAAGAGGCCCGTCTTCGAAACCTGACGTACTCAGCACCGCTGTACATCGAAATGAAGAAGCGCGTACTCATTGGTCGCGAGGATCCGAACGGCGCACCGGGAGACATTCAGTGGGAAGCAGAGCACGATGGTCGTCCGGAAGAGGATCCCAAAATTTGGATAGGAAAAGTGCGTAGTTTGTCTGTAACTTCAGCCACCTTCCGTCCTCAGACCTCTGCAGGTCCCCATCATGCTCCGCTCGGCTTTCTGCATCCTCCACGAACTGCAAGACAATGACCTCTATGATCTGAACGAATGCCCGTATGACTCGGGAGGATACTTCATCATCAACGGCTCCGAAAAGGTCTTGATTGCCCAAGAGCGTATGGCCACAAATCACGTCTACGTTTTCGCGAAAGCCCAGCCGTCGCCTATAAACTTTTTAGCTGAGATTCGGAGTGCTGTCGAGAAAGGTGGAAAGACTATCAGTCAATTCCAAGTAAAAATGTTTCATAGAAACCAGGAGCGCTCGGTGTGTTTACTGCATACTCTTCAATCTCGTATCTCTAACATTTCTATAGATGGGTAATGTCATGAAAGCGACGATCCCTTATATCAAGGTGGACATTCCCATCTGGGTTGTCTTCCGTGCACTAGGCGTTATCTCAGATCGCGACATTCTCGAACATATTTGCTATGACATGCAGGACTCCCAGATGCTCGAAATGTTGAAACCATGTATTGACGATGGCTTCGTCATTCAAGACCGTGAAGTGGCGTTGGATTTCATCGGGAATCGAGGGACGACAACAGGTCTTTCTCGGGATCGGCGTATACGCTACGCTCAAGAGATTCTTCAAAAGGAGATGTTACCACACATCTCCATGGCTGAAGGCTCGGAGTCGAAGAAGGCCTATTTCTTCGGCTACATGATTCATCGTCTTCTGCTCGCTGCTTTGGAACGGCGGGAGTTGGATGATCGTGACCATTTCGGGAAGAAGCGTCTCGACCTCGCTGGACCTCTGTTAGCAGGCCTTTTCCGAATGCTCTTCAGGAAATTGACCAAGGATGTGTACCGGTATTTGCAGAAGGTTTGTACTACGACATCTCGAAAACAAACAAAAGCTAACACGCGTCTAGTGTGTCGAAACCCACAAGGAATTCAATCTTTCATTAGCAGTCAAGCACCAAACAATCACGAATGGCCTCAAGTACTCCCTTGCAACCGGAAATTGGGGCGACCAGAAGAAGTCCATGTCTTCGAAGGCCGGTGTATCACAGGTGCTCAACCGGTACACCTACGCTTCGACCTTGTCACATCTACGTCGGTGCAACACCCCTCTTGGCCGTGAAGGCAAAATTGCCAAACCCCGTCAATTGCATAACACCCATTGGGGCATGGTGTGTCCTGCAGAGACGCCCGAAGGTCAAGCTTGCGGCCTTGTCAAGAATCTGGCGTTGATGTCCTGCATTTCTGTTGGATCGTACTCCGCCCCCGTTATCGAATTCCTGGAAGAGTGGGGTTTGGAATCGCTGGAAGAAAATGCTCATTCAACTACACCTTGCACGAAGGTATTCGTCAACGGTGTTTGGATGGGTGTCCATCGTGATCCCGCCAACCTGGTTAAGACCATCAAGAAGTTGCGCAGAAAGGACGATATCAGTCCGGAAGTGTCAGTCGTGCGAGATATCCGAGAACGGGAACTCCGGCTCTATACCGATGCTGGCCGAGTGTGTCGCCCCCTTTTCATCGTCGAAAATCAACAGTTGCTGCTGCAAAAGAAGCATATCAGGTGGCTGAGCGATGGGATGGACGACGAAGGCAATGACTACAAGTGGGAGAGCCTCATCAAATCTGGTGTCATTGAAATGCTTGACGCCGAAGAGGAGGAGACGGTCATGATTTCGATGACTCCGGAGGATTTGGAGGTATCAAGACGGCAGTCGGAGGGTCTGACTCAAGAACAGGACCCAGAGTTCGACCCTGCTGCACGTCTCAAGGCGGGAACGCAGGCTCATACCTGGACGCATTGCGAGATTCATCCCAGTATGATCCTTGGTATTTGCGCTAGCATCATTCCGTTCCCGGACCACAATCAGGTAAGTGATTTTCTTTACTTTGGAGCTTGAAGGTAATAACATCCGTTCCTAGTCCCCTCGTAACACCTACCAATCCGCCATGGGTAAACAGGCCATGGGCATTTACTTGACCAATTTCCTCATTCGTATGGACACCATGGCCAACATCCTTTATTACCCCCAGAAACCGTTGGCCACAACCCGATCGATGGAATACCTCAAATTCCGTGAATTACCTGCTGGCCAGAATGCCATCGTCGCCATCTTGTGTTACAGTGGTTACAATCAAGAAGATTCTGTCATCATGAACCAGAGCTCAATCGATCGTGGTCTCTTCCGGAGTATGTACTATCGCAGCTACATGGATCTCGAAAAGAAGAGTGGCGTCACAATGCTGGAAGAATTCATGAAACCTACGCGCGAAACGACTCTGCGCATGAAGCATGGAACCTATGACAAGATTGAAGACGACGGATTGATTGCTCCTGGTACCAATGTAACAGGAGAGGATATCATCATTGGCAAAACTGCGCCCATTCCTGACGATAGCGAAGAGTTGGGCCAGAGGACTCGGTCGCACAATCGCCGGGATGTCTCCACGCCGTTGAAGAGCACTGAAAACGGCATCGTTGATCAAGTTCTTATTACCACAAACTCTGAGGGCCAGAAGTTTGTCAAGGTCCGCGTTCGCTCGACCCGCATCCCCCAGATTGGAGACAAGTTTGCATCGCGTCACGGTCAGAAGGGAACGATCGGTATCACTTACCGCCAGGAGGACATGCCTTTCACAGCAGAGGGTATCGTTCCTGACCTCATCATCAATCCTCACGCCATTCCCTCTCGAATGACCATCGGTCACCTGGTCGAGTGTCTGCTCTCGAAGGTCGCTACTCTCATCGGCAACGAAGGTGACGCGACTCCTTTCACAGACCTGACTGTGGAGGCAGTCTCGAGCTTCCTTCGCGAAAAGGGATACCAGTCGCGTGGCTTAGAAATAATGTATCATGGGCACACCGGCAAAAAGCTTCAGGCTCAGGTGTACCTTGGGCCGACATACTACCAACGTCTCAAGCACATGGTGGACGACAAGATCCACTCCCGAGCTCGCGGCCCCGTGCAGATTCTGACTCGACAACCCGTGGAAGGTCGTAGTCGAGATGGTGGTTTGCGTTTCGGAGAGATGGAACGTGATTGCATGATATCTCATGGCATTGCTGGGTTTTTGAAGGAGCGTCTTTTCGAAGCTAGCGATGCCTATCGACTCCATGTTTGTGATATCTGCGGCTTGACTGCTATTGCCAATCTGGTAAGTCGGTTTCCCTGTCTCGAGTGCTCTTCTACTGACATGCTGCTGTCTTCTTTCAGAAAAAGCAAACTTTCGAAGTAAGTGCCACTTTTTGCCCCTCGTCTCCATCTGTTTATACTTACGGCAATTCCAGTGCCGTGCTTGTAAGAATAAAACGGCTTGTTCTCAGTTGTATATTCCCTATGCAGCGAAGTTGCTGTTCCAGGTTCGTAGTCTACAAAGATGCCATCTGCTATCTGCTCACCCATATCTAGGAGTTGCAAAGTATGAACATTGCCGCTCGTCTGTACACTGTTTCGTCTGGGCGCATCAGAGACTAGTCTCTTTTTTTTTCACGATCGCTGTATCCGTATGATTGTACTGATATAATAATCTACACGCACCAATATATTAGAAAGAATGCTAGTAGCATACGACTCAATCGTTCCTGGAACGACCCATCAAATCCTGCCTCTCTTCATCGTCTCCGTGCCCATTCAAGGAACGATACTGCTCGTTGTCGCCTGAGACTCGCTCCGGTTTACGGGGCTTTTTGGCCGCATCTTCGTCATCTTCGTCCTCGTCCCCGATTTCAAAGACAACGTTCTCTCCAGGCAAGGGCTCGTTTCGGCGACCGCCCACCAGAGTGGCTGCATCGTCATCATCTTCGTCACGTTGCCTACTGCGAGACTGGATGGCTTCGAGATCATAATCTTCGGCATCCTCTTCGTCTTGCGCGATCTCATCAGACATAGCCAATGTAGATATTCGAAAGATTGTTAGTAAAGGAAGGAAGACATTCGACGATAGAACACTCATCTCCTGTTGTTGTCGCTCGGACGCCAGAGGAATGCGATGGCGGAAAAGACAACAAGGTATAGAAGAACCAAAAAGCCGTCAAGGAGCCACCATCTTGTCCTCCAAGTATCAGCGGCATAGCCTGAACCCGATGTCAGTGTACTGTTTAAGCGAGAGGGTGATTGACTATACCTTGTTGCCCTCTGCCCGAGAAACTCATCGAAGATATGAAGAAGAAAACAGTAATGGCAATGACGACGAAATATAGGATGTAATGCAACCGCTTGAACATCTTGAGCTTGTATCGCTGTTTGCGAGCTTCCAGCTGTTGAATGGTTCCTAAACGAACATGAGCCTCCCAGCAAGGTGTGACCAGAGAAAGACCGACCGTTGAGTGAATACATGATCCACAGTAAGAAGCCGCTCAGCGTGAATGCCAGCGGAATGATGAACAAGAGAAGGACAAGAGCAGAAGTTGATTCCAGCTCCAACTCGACGATTCCAATCGCATAAATAACTGTTCGACAGGTTGGGTTCCATCCTTTAAACCAAGGAGAAGAACGCGCAAAGCTTACCGCCAAAGATAAAGTGAGCGACAGCCAAAATTTGGCACTTGATCATCGTTCGCCCGAGAGATTCGCGAACGACACTCAGGCCAAGAGCAACAAGTAAAAGTAGAAGGAATGACATTGAGTTTCGTCCAGCGTCAAGAATTGCGACTATTCCATGAATCCATAAGTTATACAGCCTATGGATGAAAATATTCATGCTTACCAACGATGAGGAAGATGGTGGATGCTGTTCCTGGCCCATGCGCGTTCAGGTACCTGTAATAAACTGCTCAAAGAGGATCAGTCTCAAGCGTAGTTTATTTCAGAAAGCGAAGCGTACCCCAGGTGGCGAGCATCTCGATGATTAAGAGCCCAATAAGCCCGGCAATATAATACTGCAAGGTGTGCAAATCTTGCAAGTGCCGATAGCTTAGCCAAGCCCAAACGATCCCAAAGACAACGTAGCAGAGGAACATGGAGAAGTAGAACTGCAGACGCGTTTGAGCCAATTGTAGAGATTTGGTGATACCCAAATCACGTACTGTTACTTTAGGATAATCTGAAGCCGCGAGATGGCCTTGGAAGATATTGTTGAACAAGATATTTCCGTGGTAGGAGGGGTGATAAGGAACGTCGGTGGTCGCTCTCCGGGAGGGTTTCGCGTGTTCGCCGGTGATTGGAACGATTGCTGAAAGGAAGTTGACACACGAATTCGAAAACAAAAATGCAGTCCACGTACCGACGCAGTAGAAGCCATCATTGGCGACTGGATAATGTATCGGTCCATTGTACTCGTACAAAGCTTGCTCGGCCTGCCGGGTTGTCAACGAAACAGAGCTTGAAGCACGACGATCCCTCCGCCAAGGAGATGCATGCACGCTGGCGGGAGGTGTTGGGTTACCAGAAGGATTGTTCCAGAATTCGCCAACAGAGACACTAGTAGGGGGGATAGTGGTTTTATTGGCGGGCATTTGGACCCGTTCAGACCAAAAGCTTGTGCTGTTGACGGTCTTCCCTGAAGGAAGATCGAGGATGAAGCGACCGAGTTGGTCGGACGTGCAATATCCCGCAGACAAGGCATTAGCTGTGCAGATATAAATCCTCTAAAGAAATTCCTGGTGAGGCTCTCTGATTTGGGTAGAGAGCAGACCCATCATACCGGCAAATCGTCCTCCTCCGCACCTCGCCGCTCCTTCCCAAGATAGAGGACGTCCTTCCACTCATAGATCACCAAAGCAGCCTGTCCTTGCGACGCGCTGTCAAAGGTGACTAGGACTTCATCAGAGACTGCCCTTGTGAAATTCCAAGTAATTCACCATTGATATAGGCAGACGGCCCACCCCACATCCCGGTACACACTTGTCGGGAATAGTCTAGAGATGATGTCAACATGCTAAACGGACATTCTGTCGAGCATGGGGGCTACCTGAGGCATCTATGGGGACGTCGTACGCGAGGACCGACGCGAAAGCAGATAATAGCAGCCATACGCAGGCAAACCAGCGGCCGGTTGGCGACTGCGCCATGATGGAGGGGGAAAGGATAGGTGTTGTCGTGTGTTAGAATCAGAAGGCCACTTGCCATGTCTCTGTACTATTACGTAATATATTGCAGTGAGAGCTGCCCGCGCCGCAGCTCACCGACCGACATCGTCATCCTTGCTGAGAATGCTCAACGAGGAGGAAGACGTCTTCGACAGCGTCACCTGGGAATCGCCCTCAGCACCTCCTTACGACAACAGCGACGGCAACCCCCCCTCACGCCCAGGCTTCATCCAAAGCACCGTCGAGAGCAATGACGACCCTCTCCAGCCCAAGTGGGAGGGCTATCTCATAACCTCAGTCCGGGATCCAGTGAAGGAGTTGGCAGAGACCAAAGATGCATACGTCTCTTATCTTGTGTCTGCAAAGGTTAGCTGGCCTTGCCTTTGACCTGAACAGCTCCTCACGATTTACAGACAAATCTTCCAATATTCTCCACACCAAACCCTACCTCGCGACGACGCTTTCAAGACTTTGTCTTCTTGAGAGAGCACCTTGTTCGTGACTTCCCAGCATGTGTCGTTCCCGCTCTTCCAGATAAGCATCGACTTGGTAAGTTGCTTCCAGTCGCAGACGACCCATCATCAGCTAATTCATGGTCCAGAATACCTGACCGGTGACAGATTTAGCCCTGAATTCATGGAGCGTCGTCGAATCGAGTCAGTCATTGCATTGCGCTATCGAAGTCCTGTAATTGACAACATCCTAGTCTGCATCGGTTCTTGGAGCGGATAGCCCGGCATCCAATGCTGCAACGAAGCACGCTTCTGCGTGCGTTCTTTGAATCCACAGAATGGGTGAGCCCTCTAGCACCATTTCTAGCGAATCCAAGTACTCAAGAGGTTCCGTCTAGCATGTCTATATGCATCAGCACGTCGCGCATCCTCCCACTCAAGAACCTTCACCCGGCCTGATCGACAACATCTCTGACACTCTCTTGAATGCATTCTCCAGGGTCCGCAAACCAGATGACCGGTTCCTGGCAATGAGGGAGAACGTTGATAAGTTCGAAGATGGGTTGACAACAACAGAGCGTCTGTACACTCGTATCCGCAATCGAACTAGTGGTGAGTCCTGCGGTCTATAATCTCTCAGTTCTGTCCCGTATATGGGTCTGAGGCTAAATGAGATGGCAATCCTGAATCTGGTGAAGATCTAACGGCCGACTACCACGACCTCGCTGTTGCCGTGCAAGGACTGGGCTTTCTCGAATCCGGAATTACCGACCCGTTGAATCACTTCTCCAATTCCTTGCTGGAGTTCTCTGCGCTCGAGCGACACTTGGTATGTCCGCGGCACTTTCCAGTCACCCCTTACGCTGACAGTCGTTATTAGACTCAAACCACCACGGATCCTTTGCTCATGCATCTCCAGTCTCTCCTCACGTACTCCCATGCTAACCGTGCCGTGCTCAAACTGCGAGATCAGAAACAGTTGGACTTTGAAGAATTGTCTGACTACTTGTCTGGTGTGACGGCTGAACGAGACAGGCTGTCGGCCATTATCAGCGGGCACGCGGGTAGTTCAGGCCTTGGTATCGGGGCATACTTGAAGGACAGAGTTGACGCGTTGCGTGGCATGGATGACGACCGGAGTCGCGTCGAAAAGATGAAGAAGCTCGATACGAAGATCAAAGAGGTCCGTCTATGCTCCAGTGTGGCGATGGATAGCTTTATTCACCAAATCACAGCTGCAAGATGCAGTTACCACTGCTCACGAGACCTCTGACGCTTTTAACGATGCTACTTTAAGGGAGCAGGCCATTTTCCAATATGCGAAAGAAACCGAAATGAAGGATATGCTGGGTGATCTTGCGGACGGGCAAATCGAATTTTACAAGGCGGTATGTGTACCATACTACCAAGTATCGAACGCCTGCTCATCCCCCCCTCCTCAGGCTATGGAAGAATGGGAGAGAGTCATTCCCATTCTCCAGCGGATCCGTGTGGACGTTTAGTACATCTCTCCAATTGTTATCATACTGTATATTATTCAGGAGGTTTTGGTTCTGCTTTCTTCAATAATTCGGCGGCTTTTCTTGCCTCAAGCTGTTGCTCCTTGAGCCTTTCTCGCTCCAACTTCAATTTTTCTGCGGACTCCTGTACGGCAAGCGACACCTATTCGTTTCACATTTTAGTACGTGTTGCTGTTTAATGAAAAACTGGACCTCACGTCGATAACACCTGTGCTCACTGCACGAATCATGTATAGTTCGGCTTCTTCTGATACACCAGACGTGGTATGTTGTGTATCAGCTGGGATCCAAGGTGGTGGATCCTGCTGATGAGCGTTCAGTGATGCAACCCTTCAAACCAAAGCCATGTCTACCTTGGATTGGGAGACAGAAGGCGCCATGCCATCCTTGAGCTCCAATAGAATTGCGAATGACACGTCGTCTTGTTCCTGGTAAGACAGCGCTCTTTCTGCTCGAGGTATCTATATGGCGTACCTCCAAGATTCAGTTGCCCGAGTTGAGATTCGATCATGTTCAGTTTGATGAGGAACGAACGGAAATACTGAATGAGGGATTTAGCAGTCATAGCGTTCTCAACCCTTTCGCACGCAATTTAACGGAGTCCAGGGACTGGGAGGATGAGGAAGAACTAACTTTGTCGCCTTATTGAACGAGGGGACGTCGATCATATTCTGGATAACGAATAGAAATCGCTCCAACGCGACGTGTTCCTTGTTCTTGATAACGACGACCACTTTTTCCACTGTTCCCTGGAAGCCGGTTCCGGCCAAGTTTCATCGGTTCGCTCAAGAGGATGTGTCTCGCAGACATACTTGGTGCATCTCCTCGCCGAGAGCCTTGATTGCCCCGGAGATATACTCATTGAGAGCTGGGTGTCGAGATTGGAAAACAGGCGTATCATATTTCTTCCTCCTGATGAAGAGCTCAGCAGGGTAGACCTGCCTCACGTAGAGGATGGTATGAATGGCAACTTCAACTTCAAGAATTTGATCCCAGTCAATTGCCACTCGGAAGGGCAAGAAGAGTCTGAGAAAGCCTACTGAAATCTGATATTCCAGAAACAGCTTCTAGAAGATATTTTAGTGGCTAGATGGCAGATGCGTCGGTGGAAGACATACGGTTGAAACTCAAGGATTCATCTGACATGACGGTTTTGGTGAACAATGCACGATCGCGACGCGGCGTAGGACCATATTACGCGATCATACGATTAGCGCCCTGCTATCTCCACTGACCAACTTGGATCACCGCCATGAGGTCTGTAGGCATTCTTTGATGCTGGGACGGCAGAGCATGTGAATCCACAACTACCATGGGACACTAATAGCTTCGACGACTTCAACTTCAAAGCATACCTCGAAGCTAGGTCTTCTTCTGGTCCATCAGGCGCCTACAACGAAAAAGAAGACAACCCATTGGCACATATAACGACAAAGGAACACTAGATACTACTCCCATTGATCCCTCGTCCTACTTTTCGCACTGGAGATCTACCGCAAGAGTACCACCGACCTGTTTTGCACCCCAGAACCGCCAAAAATCGACACTCTTCATAGATTCTAGCCGCCTTTCTCCATGTCCAGAAGGAAATCGATTGTTGCAATCTCCGCCGCCCTTATCTCAGCCTTCATCTTATGCAGCCCCCTTGTCCCAGCTTCAGGAACGTCCTCAGTGACACCACACGGGCCCGGTGACGCGGTGACCCAAATCTTGTGGGCAATCTCAGATGGGGTGCTAGGCTGGCTCTCTTTGTTCTCCCTCCCGAGCTGGTTGTACTCAGGCTTCCGACTCGAAGCAGCAACAGCATTTTGGCCAGGGGATCGCAATGGGTGCAAATTTCCTCTCCCTTCAAATCTCCTAACACATCGGCCTGTTCAACACGATCATCCAGACTTCCAGAAGGCTGCGGATACTTTGCACAAGTACTTCTCAGTGCGAACTTCCCAGCCGGACATTGATAGCTTGGCTGTTGCTGTTGTGACTCCTGCTGGAGTCGTGTTCGAACAGGGTTACGGAACCCTCAAGGCCAATGATACTTCGAGCAAACAATACCTCGTGGACGGGAATTCTATCTATAGACTTGCGAGTGTGAGCAAGGTCTTCACTGTGTTGGAAACGCTGTTGTTGAGAGAACGAGGCGTGCTTGACTTGTAAGTCCCATCAAGCTTTTGGCTGAGCATCCGATCTTGACCCGTGCTCTTGGAGTGATGACCCAGTGGAGAAATACGTTCCAGAGTTCTCGCCTCCTGACCTCTCCTACGGTTGGGCAAACTATCTCTCGGATCGCAATGGACCCGAGGGACATCATAAGAAGGGCTCACGCGTTACCCTTCGCCAACTGGCCAGTCATACTGGAGGTAAGTTTGTAGTATGCCATGAAAAAACCAGGGTGGTCATTCAACGATATTAGGGATCGGGCGGGATTATCCATGGATCCATATGCCGAAATGGCCAACTGCCAAAGACTGGCCGACTATTTCACCGGAACGGAACAGCTCATTCGAAAACGTGCTGGGATCTATCAACCAATTCCCCTCTGTCAACCTCCCATATTCATACCCTATCTACTCCAATGCAGGGTTTGATTTACTAGGCTTGGCGAACGTAGCAGCCAATCTCAAGGCTAACAACGACTATGGCTCCGCTTCACAGCCCAAAACACACAAGGAACTGCTCAAGAGAGATATCTTTGACGCCTTTGGGCTGAACAGCAGCTTCTATCGCGTACCTCAGGACGAAGAACTCAGAGCCCACATTGCCATTCCAGCGCGGAACTCAGAATGGGCTGTGCGTACTTTCAGCAGTTACCTTCTTAATTCTCAACGCCTTAACATATATATATCTTATAGGATTCCATCCTCGGAGACGTCGACGATTCTGCAGGTGGACAATACAGCTCCCTCTCCGACCTCACCAAAATCATGCACCTCCTCCTCTCACCCAAACCCCCCTCAAAGAAGTACAACTTCTTCCCCTCCCTCGTCCGCGAATGGCTCAGACCACTGCACATCTGGCCCGACGGAACCCAAGCCGTTGGCGCACCTTGGGAGATCGACTACCTAAATTTCGCAGATACCGACTTTCAGCAAGCTCGAGTACCGATCTACTGGAAGCTGGGAAACTTGCCAGGGTACCATTCTCTGATTGGTCTGAATCCAGAGTATGGGTATGGTATCATTATACTCGTTACGGGGACTTATTCGGATACGCACGAGCTTGGCTTGAGGGCTCTCGATATCTTGCAGCCGGCGTTTAGGAAGGTCCTGCAGGGACAAGTTCGGGAGGCGTATGTGGGCGAATGGGAGGTCACTGGGGGGAACATGACGGGTACAGCTCATGTGAGCTTGTTATATGGACAGCTGTTCATGACAAAGCTCATCGTGGACGATGTTGACGTCCTACGGGCAGTGCAAGAAGCTCATATCGAGAGTATTCCATTCACCAGGCCAGTACCGCTTTGGACCGCCGGGAGGATTGACGAGTTTAGGCTGGTGTTTGGGAGAAATATGCCAGGATGCCTGCCATATTGGGTCTCCATTGACTCTGGGTTTACGAGTCGAGGAGCGTCGATTGATTTGGTGTACTGGGAAAATGGCGAGTTGGTGTACCCGAGCGCGGGGGTGAGGTTTAAGCGCACGGATGGGAGGTATTAGTGAACCTATCTATCGTCACATATGATGGAACTAGTACATTTTGAGTGGGCGGGGGTTAATATCCGAATTATTCCTATCTACACTATCTACAGATACAAGTTTGAGAAAAGGGAAAGTTCACCACAGAAAAGGGTACTCTAAATATTCGGCGACAACCAATCTCTTTGAACAAGTTCATCGACATTGACTAGCGCAGACGAAATGAACGACCTGGCTTCCATCCAAACCCACACCTTCAAAAGCGCTCCCAGATCGCTCCTCGGCAAATCTTTAGCGCTCATCCCACCTACCCCCTCTCTGGTCGCCATCTGCCCTCCAAGCTGCCTAAGTATAGGCAACGCACTCGCAAACAAATCCATATTAGGATCCAGCTGCCTGCCAATACCCTCCAACAAGAGTATCGAGATAACAGTGTTTATAAAGTCTCCCTCCATCTTGACGTGATGCTGCCTAACGTTCTTCAGCACCTCTGTCAGGAGATCGGCAATTTTGATTTGCCCCAGAGAAAAGGTACGTCGTTTGACTGACAAAATGAGGTGTTGCATCTTCAGAGCAAAGGTCTCGGTGTCGATTGCTAGTTCGGGTGTGCGAGAACGCTCGATCATGAGTTGGCCTGTGCGGTAACCGTCGAATTCTGCCACTGCGCGGAAGAGGTCTAGGAAGTTTTGTCGGTTCGTAGAGTTGAGGGTCGTGACCAGCCCGGCGTCAATAAAAACGATTTCTGGGATGTAGCCAGAGTCGTGGAGGGAGTCGAGCTCTTGGTGCCAGAGTTCTGGAGAGTTGGACAGGGATTTGAGTTTGGAAACGATAGCGTCGGATTGGGAATAGTCGGCAGGAACGATGGGGGAAGAAAAGTCATCTGATCTTCCGTCGGTTGGAGGCCGATGGAAGAAGTGGTTCCAGAGGTTTTGAAGCAGGATCCGGGTGGTGGCAGGTTTGCTGAACTTGATCATGATATTCCCTGGGTGCAGGTCGGAGTGCACGAAGTTGTCGAGGAGAAGCATATTCTATCACGTGTGTTAGAAGGAGTTGAAAGGCGGAATGATGAAGAGACTCACAAGGAACGCGTTCAAACCGACGGTGGCGACTTGGTAATCATACGGACCACCTCCTTTGCGCAGGAAGAGTTCAAGCGGAAGAGCGTTCTCGAATTCTTCAACAAGCATATCGGCCGACGACCAGAGTTTGAGCGGTCTGGGGAAGGTTATTGGAACCTTTCGGGGAGCAAAGTTTTGCTCAAACGTCAGTAAGTTATCAGCTTCGTTTCGCAAATCCAGCTGCTGATGCATCATGTGGCCAAAGACATCAACTTCCTCTGGCAGGGATAGCCATTGCATGCCGGGCAAGACGGATATGCAAGTGGCAAAGAAGCGCATGATGGAGAGGTCTCTGGAGATGATTTTGGAAACACGAGGATGGAGGACCTTGATGGCTACGGAGGCTGTTGGAGCGGCGGGAGGAGGGTCCTGGAGGATGACAGGACCGACGGTGTCTGAGAGAGGCTTGCGGGTACGCCTTGGGTGATGGTAGGAAGGCGGGATGAGATCCTTCCTGAGGGTGGCGCGGTAAACTTGGGCGATAGCGCCGGAGCCGATGGGCACCTCATCAAACTCTTCAAAGACTTGGTCGAATGGGCGGTGGAAGACTCTTTCCACGACACGCTTGGTATGCAGCAGACTATGCACCTTTCCCTGGGAGTGCAGGGCTCCTAGACGCTCGCAGAGGATAGGAGGGAAGAGATCGGCCCTGGACGCGGCCCATTGGGCCAACTGGCGCACGCACGTTCAGGCCCGGAATCCTGTGATAGAGGGGGCACGGACTCACTTTGATGAACGTTGGACCTGCGGCCTCCATTTGACGGACCAGGAAGCCGTACCACCAGACGGCGCCCCACCTGTCGCCTCTGTATCGCTTGGAGGGCTGGCCGATGAGGAGCATGGGGCTGGAGACGATGACGGGGAAGAAGAGGAAGAAGAGGTGGACGAAGCGGCCAGCAGTGAGGATGGGCTCCCAGAGCTTGTTCCTGAGGAGAGCCCTGAGTCTCGAGGTGAGGTCGAGGTCGATCTCCGAGGGGGACATGATGAGCGGGTGGTGGACCTGCCTGCATGGGATGAGGCTGGGGGAGGAGAGGACGTCGGGGGCGGGGCGCGTGCGGACGACGCAGAGCGCGACGCCGGCGACGACGGGGACGGCGTAGAGCAGACGACGGGCACGGGCCCTGGCAAGGAGACGGGGGAGGGACATGCGAGCGAGTGGAGTGACGTCACGGGAAGTGTTTTTATCGCGGTGTTGACATTTGTTGACAGGCTGGATATCGGTTTTCCTGGATCCCCCAACTTGCAGTCGTCGGTGTCTGGGTCCCGACTCGCCAGCAGCTTGCTCTGCCGGAAAAGGTCTATGGCCAGCCCGTACGCCTTTGTCTCCCTCATTTCCTCAGACTCGTACCTCCCAGGCGCCCTCGCCCAGGTCGCCGCCCTCAGAGACCTCGAGTCCAACCCAAATCACTCCTACGTCTGTCTCGTCACCCCCGAGACCGTCGATGTCGCCACCATCAAGCTCCTGAGGAAGGCTTTCGACCTCGTCGTCGGCGTCGAGGTCCTTGAGGATGCGGATAAGCGTGGCCTCCAGCTCCTCGGTGAGTCCCCATTCCTACCTCGCCCCATCCCCCCGTCGCGTAGCCGCACGCGTACGCCCCTGTCCGCCCGCCGCACCCCCGCTGACTCTCCCCGCCACAGGTCGTCCTGATCTCGCCACAGTCCTTACCAAACTCCACGTCTTCCGCCTTGTGCAGTTTTCAAAAGTCGTCTTCCTCGACGCCGATGTCTTGCCCCTGCGCTCGCTCTCCCACCTTTTCCAACTCCCTCACGAATTCTCCGCCGCCCCCGACGTTGGCTGGCCAGATATCTTCAACTCTGGCGTCTTGGTGCTCACTCCCGGCGAAGACAAGTTTAACGAACTTAATGACCTTTTAAAGTCCAAAGGCACCTGGGACGGTGGCGACCAAGGCCTTCTTAACGAATGGCGGGGCAACAATTGGAATCGCCTAAGCTTCACTTATAATACCACTCCAACGGCAGCATATACGTGAGTTTCTCATGTATTCCAGCTTCCCCAGTCCTCACCCTTATCATCCCAGGTATGCGCCAGCCTACGAGCGTTTTGGCTCTGAAATTTCCGCTCTTCACTTTATTGGGAAGAACAAGCCATGGAATTCCATCGCTTATCGTGCCCCTTTTACCTCCAAGCCCTCGACAGCCTCTGACGATCCCCAGCAAGCCTACGATTACGATTCACTTGTCGATCGTTGGTACGCTGTCTACGATAAGCACTACCGCTCCGAGCCTATCGTTCCAGGCCCATCTTTCAAATTTGACAAGTACGCCTCCGCCTGGGACTCTTCATCCAGTGCAACCCCAGTCGAAAGTCTGGGCCTGGAAGAGTTGAGACAACTCGCTATTCAAGGCATCGCGGTCGCTTCGAATCAACACCAAACCGGGGAAGGCAAATATATTAGTATGCCCATCGAAGGTCGAATTGATCTGATGCGACCTCGAGTGGAGCAGTCTGCTGGAAATTTTCCATCCGAATCTCCTCGACGCCCTGGTTCTCTCGATTTGGATCGAGAGGGGTCACTTCCCGAGACTCCTCGAAACCACCCGCCTAGCCTTCAACCAGATGGCTTTCGGTGGCAAACTCTCCCTACACCCCGTCCTGATGAACTTCCACCAAGCCCCCAGATTGGGCCCGTCGCCCTACCTCCCACCCCAAGCCACCATCGCTTCGAGCCCGTCCGTTCCGATTTCTACGCCAGCGAGAGCGAGAACGAAATGAAGGCACCCTCGTTATTTGCACCCGATCCCCATTCCCAGGAGCATCTCGCCGCCTCGCTTCGTGCACAGGCCGATGGAACTTTTCAATTGGGCCATTCTCGTCCCACGCACGGCACGAGATCGGGGGTCCATACCCCTAAACCTAGACGTTCTCGCGCCGCGTCCTTTTCTCAACCTCAGCCAGTGGCTCATCAGGATAGCCGTAGCCATCATCATTCCAAGCAGGACGACTCAAACAAACGGCCGCTCTCCCCCCCTCTCTTGTCGTGGAACCCCGCATTCGAACCACCTCCAAACGATCCACTTTCGTCTGCCTTTCCCTCTGATACATACTTTCCAAACATCTGGGACCATCCTTCCCTCGCGAATACAGCGCACGGCCCAAAGCCGGAAAGACATTCGGCCCTTTTCCATCCCCCTCCTCCTCCCGAAATCCCAGAGTCTCTGGTCAAGCAAGGACACTATCGTGCAGTAACCGGAGAAGACGAGCTTGGTAATCTCCCCAGCCCGGACCGGACGAGAGTTAAGAATGTCTTTCCTTGGGAAGAACGTCCTCGTGTCGAACCGCGACGAGTTTTTCCTGAATCGGAGGCTTTGAATCCGCCCGCTCTATTTTTGAGCCCGGGTAGTCCTAGCCAAACTTCGACGGCAGCTCCCAGTACACCAGAGCAGCCCAAGGGTGCACCTCTTGCTCGAGGCCAGTTGTTGTCCCCGTTGTTTGGCCTTCCTCCGACAATCGCCTATTCCAACGCTTGGGATACAGTCCCAAGTATCACAAAGTATGCGACCAAGTTAGTCCGTCCGCCTCAGCCTCTCCCGCCCTTGGCTCCTGCGTTTGAAGATGAGAGATGGAATAAGCCTCGCAAAATATGGGATGACAGGCTCGAGGAGATGAGTCGAGATGGTGATGACGAGGATAATGCGGACGATGAAGACGAGAGCGACGGTTTCGAGGATGATACCAAGTGGGACGAAAGCGACGAAGAGTCAAATCCTCCTCCCTCGAAAACGTCCAACAGAATCACAACCCTGACCAAAGGCAAGAGGGATTACCGTGATCAAGCTGTCCAAGCTACACCCCAAGTTCAGGACCAGTCGACTCAGGCGGACGAGGATGTGATCATCCCAAAGAAGATTCGGCGCTCTTCGATGAAGCGGCTGTCTCTTCCTGGAGGCAGCTTTTTGAAGCCACCATCGACCAGAGATGCCGCGATCTCGACAAGCCCAGTACTTTCCACCGGATCTTCAACCACTGTTCCCAAACGCCCTGCTCGAGGTTCCATCCAAAGTGGATCAACCTCGCCTTCCTTCACCCCCCATGTGAGGTCTCCCATGCGATCTCCCACAAGGGAGTTCATTGTACCAGCTCCTGCGCCCCATTTCAACGATGGCGAGTATCATATGCGGCCCGTGCCCCAGCTTTCTATCCCCCCTACCAGATCGAGTAATCGCCCTTTCAACCCTAATGGCAGGTCTCCGCCCGGATCTCGACAAGTGTCGAATGAATCATCGATTACGTCTCCTGGAGATTCGTCCGGTGCTCATACACCTCTCGCTGAGTCCCCACTTGGTGGGCCTGTCAGGATTAGTGGACGGGTTTGGGACCCGGCACGCGGTGTCGAGATTTTCAAGCGCGGATCGGAAGAGGTTTTGGCTCGATTCTTGAGGATGGGGAGTTGGGAGAACGAGACCATTCGATGAGCAGCTGAAGCGTATATTTTCCTTGTCGCCCGGCGTTTCCCCATTATTACTATGTATCGCGTTCACGTTCGCGTTTCCAACTTCTGTTCCATCCCCACTGTTGTTTTTT
This sequence comes from Candolleomyces efflorescens, assembly GCA_027579765.1. Lineage (NCBI taxonomy): Eukaryota > Fungi > Basidiomycota > Agaricomycetes > Agaricales > Psathyrellaceae > Candolleomyces > Candolleomyces efflorescens. The sequence goes on from JAMZDL010000108.1 coordinate 66,099, forward strand.
TATCTCCTGTAGCAGCACTTCTCTTGGACGATCATTATTTTCTTTGTGTTTCTCTCTTGTGATTATGCATGTCAGTCACTTGTTCTCTCTGCCATCACTGTTTAGTTCAGTCATACCCACATGTACACGCGCTGTGCTCTTCTTAGCTCCAGCCCCCCTCATATTCCATAGCCGTGTACACGCCTTTGTTGTATCAGCACTGTTTGTTTTCCTTTTCAGCTCTCAGCTACTTCTCTCTACGTGCATCACTCCCTCTCTCTCTCTCCTCGTGCACTGAATCGACTACCATCCCTACATAGAATTGCAATCACAGGAGCATTTTCGTATTCGACATCCATCCTTTCCACGGTGGGTTACCAACTCAATGACGTCATTAGTCAGCGCTAGATCATCATGATAATGACGTCCTGTTCAGTCCGCGTCAACCAGGCGCTCCAAAAGGATGGGCCCAACATATAAAATGACCAGAGTCTCAGGTCGTTGGGACCTTCCAACTTGAATTGAATATCCACAAGCAACCATGTCGACCAGCGAATCTTCTCCTGTCCAACGAGGACGCAAGCCCTCTCTGTACGTTTTCCAATCTTTAACAAGTGGATTAGCAATTGCTAACTTGACTTGTATGCTAGGTCTGCGTATGAAACTACTGCTGCGTTAGAGCAGGAGCAAGCGGCTACGCCTCGGACGGCGGGCATGATCAATACGAATGCTTCTTTAGAGCAGTCTGCGGCGAAGGAGGCTGCCAATATCGCCAAAGTACGTACCTTCGACTCCCAAAGTTGGTGTAGCCTGACATTGGCTCCTATTCAATAGGGGATCGGAGCCAAGCTCACGGGTAACCCTGAAGGCGACGCGAATGCTGAAAGGGTGAAAGAGGCTATGAAGCCGCACACTGATGTCCATATTGCCCAGGTGAGCCTCACTCCCAAGTGCTGTCGTTATAACTTCAACTGAGCCGGTTGGTTTCTCGCAGAATTATTCTAGCTCTCAGGGTACAGGAACAGGTACACAAGCCTCGACCCTTTCTGGCAAGGTGTCCGAGACAGCTAGCAGTGTGCAGAGCAAGATTTCCGAGACGGCTGGTGGGATGCAGAGCAAGGCCAAGGAGGCAATGGGAGCCGCATCCTCCAAGGCATCCGAAGCATCTGGGACCTCCTCAGATGAGACCAAGGGGTTGTATGGAACGATAACCGACACCGCTAGTGCGGCTGTACAGACCGCGAGGGATACTGCGACCTCAGCGTTGGAGACTGCTCAGGGATATCTGGGGATGGGTACGAATGCGAAGACGGGTGAAGCAGATACCGGGGTTCCGCCTGCGTCGAGCACTGGGATTCCCGCGACGAGTGCACCTTTGGAGAGTGGGAAGCATCAGATTGGGGAGCCGTACCCATCGGGCAAGGAGGTAGCTGGAGGGGGTGTGCAGGTGGCGAATGTTGAGCAAACCAAGTCCCGCAACTAGATAATGGTCTTCGGGTTCATCGAGTTACGAAATAGGTAACATACCCACCTGTAATGATTCTTCTGCGCTTGCTTTTCATGCCTTGTATTTTTATTGTATTTTAGCGCTTTGGCGCGAATGTATAATAGGAGATTGCCGAAGGATTCGAGAGGAGGTGCCAGTGGCCCCTCAGGCAAGTTCAAGTTGGCGTAGCCGTCATTTGATTTCCTATCAATTGCCTTTGATCGTATCACAGTTATAAAAGACAGGGGTACGATGATGCTCCACTAACCGGATCTCTCCATTGCTCTTCGCTTTACACCGTACCACCACTAACAGCTTATTCAACATAAATCATGGTATGAATGATCCAAATACTGCTTTTCACCCCATTCACGGGCTCTCAGAGCGGAGGACTCGGTGGCTTCTTGGGCGGTCTTGCGGAGAACGCGATCAAGAATCATCTTAACTCTCCTTCCCAATCTCAGAGTATGTCGCCATCCGATTACAATACGGAATCTCGAGCAAGAGCAGGAATACCTACAACTGACATTCCTCTCACAATCCAGCCGATGTCTCGAAGACTGGAGGCCAAGAGTACAACTCGCCTCATCATTCGGGACAGTCCTCTGGCTATGGCGGAAGCCCATCGTGTAAGTCATCCGATTCGACACTTACCCCTAAGATGTCTTCTGATCAGGAAATTGGTGATACAGTCGATAAGGACGAGGTCGTAAAGACCGCAGAGAAACACGGCTCTGGCGAGAGCTCACTCTTCGCCACTGCGCTGAGCTTCCTCTCCGACAACAAGGTGCGAGGCGACGGCACTGCTTCAATAGAGCATCGTTCACCTTCCTGTAGGAGAAAGAGAAGGAGCCTCTGGATGAGGACGACGTCACTAGGGCCCACAACAAGGTTTATAACGAGGGTAAGACGAGTGGACTCAGTGCGAACGCTTTGGGCGGTGCTGCGGCTTTGCAGGTGTGCTTTGATCACTTTCTCAAGCATAACAAGACGAATTCGAGCATACGCCACTCTAGGTTCTCAAGCAATTTACCTCTGGTTCTAGCTCCTCCAGCTCCAGCCAGGGTGGTAACTCCCAAACCCAGTTGATCAGCCTCGCGATGGCAGAGGCCACCAAGCTCTTCGATAAGACGGGTGGTTCCGCTTCTGGGAACAAGCAGGATGCTGTTAATGGAGCTGCTATGACCATTATGAAGCTCTTGGTACAGTCTAAGTTTGGCGGGGGAGCGACTGGTGGTAAGGATTCGGGAGGTCTGAGTGGCTTGCTCGGCCTGGTAAGCGGTCTTTGTTCATATTTACGCTCTTCAATTTGCCAACGGTTCTCACAGGCGCAGCAATTTGCCAAGTAAAGTGGAATGATCATGGCTACCTAGCGCACCTACAGATGACTGCGTAGAGTCAAGCGTAATCATTGTTTCGCTACGACGTCTCGTGCAATTGACTCAGAAGATCGAATCAAAATTATCGCTCACGAACTCATGTTGATATCAGATGTTGCCCCTCAATAGCAAAGAGGTTGTGCAGCACTTCCGTAACTCTGTTTGACAGACCGACGCTGTTGGGTTTTGTTACCGTCTAAGCTAAAACTAACCAGTGCTGCTATCGGGAGACGAAAGGGTTTTGCTTGAGAATGAGAATCTGTTCCTCAGAAAGGCGAAGCAAAGGGCTGAAGCACTGGAGCACAATGGCACTGAGTATTGAAATATTGACCCTCTGGAACGGATCACAAACGATTATAAATGTTGGGCTGGTGGTAGCCTTGTGAACCTGTGACTAGTGACTGGTGAGGTCGGGGGAAACGAGTCGAGCTGCCTTTGGGGTTTGAGATGATCCTGAGCATTAAAAATACATAAGAATAGCAACAATGTTATTGTACAAATTGCGAATATGTCGGGGTATCGTGAATATGAAAGCATCAGGATAATACCGGTCGAAAAAAGACCACAGGAGTTTGGAGATTGGCATGATGCCGAGGCTAAACGACAACGGTCCTGGGAAATGTGGAATGCATATCACTGGTATAGGTCAAATCGATTTGGCGTGTTGTGGCAATAATTTAAGTGTCCTTTGGTGTTCGGTGAGGGAAGATGCTGAAATAGGATATGTGGGTCCGGGACGTCGTTCGAAGGAGTTACGGGGCGGCTAAACGAAGAACAAGAAGAGGTGTCGGAGCCATCGTCCGACACAGCTGTGGATAAGCTGGATGATGAAGAGACACTGCGGAGTGAAGATCTGCGGTATGGGGGCGACCGTCGGGGTGGAGAGGTCACGCCCTTTCTACGCTGCTGATTATGACGGGTTACCACGGGTTCGTTATAAGGCTTTGGCGGTTGAGGATTGATCAGAGCAGGGTGTGGTGCAGGGTGTGGGATTATGACTATCGGGGAGTTCCAAGGTTCCGACCCACGTCTCGTGTGAGACCCCCGGATAGACAATTTAGATTGAAAAGCATCCACGAGATCGTCGATGGAGATAGTTGGCTTCGGTGGCTTCTGAGAACGGGCTGGCTGGCGGGCCCAGCAGGGGGCTGGAAATATGACAACTCCACTCTTGCACGGGAACGGGTCGTATGTTACTGACGATGGATATTTTTGAGGGAAGCTGTGTTCCGGAGCATCATCGCTCGCGAGCAGGGAAATGCGGGGGTCTTTGGGAGGGGCGGGTACCTAGCTCTAAAAATGAATTTGTGCCATTTGTGAGAGGAAAAGCCAATACGCACTGCCTGTACTTCGTCGTCGGTCGTATACTGGGACGTACTGAGCGCTCTTTTCGAATCTTTTGACGATACACAGAACAGAGGCATGTCGGACCGGAGCGAGTCGAGAGCTAATTGGGTTGGCAAAGGATTTCCTGCCAGCCTCCGGAGGGGAGTACCCTGTTTTTTGGCCCGGGAACGGTGATTTTGGAACTGAATAATGTTAATACCTGAAAAATGTGTGACATTCATGGTACGCACCCAAACTTCGATCTGCCTTGGTTCCATCATAGACTTCCGGGCGAGGAGTAGCCTGTCCCGCGCTGAGGGATAGGCGTTGTAGCTGAAGTATTTCTCCAACAAAGGTACATATTCCTTGATTCTATCAGCACACATAACGAGCAGGCGATTGTAGGATACGTACTTGATTGAACCGGGAAGAGGTTTTTTTGGTTTGAGTCCGCGAATTATACTTTTCTACATAAGCAGAAGCACGATCCAGTTGCATTTGAACCATTGAATCAGAGGTTGCGAGATATGATTTCAGATAGCTGGCGTGAACACTGTCAACGGCATGCTGTAGAGAGGCGCCTCGATAGTTCGCTGCCAGCGTTTGACAAGTCATTTGAAATCGAGTTTGAAAATGTTGGCGGAGGGGAGTCATGCGATCTAGATATAGCTTGGATAGACGTTCTGCCAACTTGCAGGGCAACCCTAGCTCAACAAGCTTCGGTGTAATGGGATTGAGTGTGGGAGGAGTGAAATGAAAGGACGTTTGAGGAACCGGCTTGGGTGATGGTCGGAAAGAGGAGTTGGAGGTAAGCAAACGCTGAATCGATTGCGCCTTCAGGGCAAGCTCTTGCCAGATATGCGTGTCTTGCCTATGCATTGCGGGAGGTGAAGTGAAGTAGAGAGTTGTCAATGCTGACGACGAAAATAAAGCGGGAACCCGAGCGCGGCCCATTGTTTAGGTGCAGTGAAACGTGGGAACATCGCCACACAACCCAACCCATTGTTCTTCCATCGTGGCCGAAATTCAACCTCCGCATTGTGTCCAAGCACAAGCATACTGTGGTGGCTTTGAGCTTTCAAGGTGCACCTTTCTCCCCTTCCTTGCTCTTCCTCGCGCATCTTTTCCTTGCTCATAATGGACGCGACAATTCAACACCGCACATCTCGCCTCGAACAAGAATTCCTCGATGCCATCTCATCGAACGACACTACCCTACTTCGTCATTTTGAGTCGGTGTGGCTGAAGCTACAGCAGGACGTTGAAGCATCCACCGGCTCTTTGACCTCCGAAACTTTGGGGCTAGTCTACGCGTCGGCGTCTCGCATATCCATACTTGCGGATGCGCTCATGCAGCTCCAAGCACGGTCCGATGTGCTATCAGAGCAGCTCCATAGCGACCTTCAAGACACCATGTCACAGGCGTCGCCTCTGGATTGCAATTCTATCGAACCTAACGGTAACGTCGTTTTTGTGTAATGGGAAGACGAATGCTGAAAAGACTATTGGTAGGTGCAACGCATGCTCCCTACATTGAAGAGGCATCTCGCTGGCTTTACGACAATCTTCATAACCCTTACCCCAGCGCAGAGACGAGGAGGCGCCTCGCCCACAGGAGTAACTCTCCCGAGAAAGACATCAGTGCATGGTTTATTGAAGCAAGGAAACGAATAGGGTGGAACAACCTTAGGAAGCAACATTTTTCGAACAAACGTGCCGACATCGTGGACGCCGCGACGCGATTTTTTCAGAGCGACTACGCAAACCCTGTCCCGGAGAGAATAGAGTCGGCATTTGTGGAAATCCAAATGAAGGCTCAAAGACTCCATCACGACAAATTTGAAGAATCCAGACTAGCCACTGCCCTCGATTGTGTGGTTCGCGATATGAGCACCGGCTTAAAGCAACAGTCCACCAGAAGGAAATCAAGAAACCCTTCCAGAACGAAAGTTCATCCAGGTCTCGCGTATCCATCTCCTGAGAGCTCCCCATCCCGATCGCCTGAACCTGAATCACCCGCTTCCACCGTCCTTGACAATGATTGGTTTTCTCTTAAACGCGACAGATCATGCACACCCTGCGATGAATTTTCTTCCGAGCGGTCCTCGAAGCGCCAGAGGTAAGTATTGCACACTGTCTTTGCAGGTTGGTAGCTGAAGAGGCATTCACATTCTAGGACAACGGATAGCCGACATGGCCTTCTGTCCCCCGCCCTATCGCTCTTTGAACATGATTTATCATCTCCATCCCCTGAGTATCATTCGTCTCCCCTAGAGGAGTCTTCGACTCCTCATCTCCCCCGTCCCTCCACAAAGCGAAAGCGCGAATCCCTGGATACTGATGATCGCTTCCCTTCCAAACGATCGAACCCGCCCCCCGCCCAGACCCCGACTCCAACACTTCTCCTTCCTCAAGTAAAGACCGTTCCTCTACATGGACCAAGCCCCGGGCCATTTGCAGACGACCTGTGGATCACTAGCATGCTGGATACCGAAATGCCGGGACCAGTGACGGTCGATTCGTTGGACACCTCTGAACCATTAGAGTTGGAGTTGTTCGATTTCTCCACTTCTTATCCCCTCATGCAACTAGGACAACCAATTGGAAACCCCTACCCCAGGCCCAATAACTTCGAGCAGGATATTGCCCTCGGCTGGCTAGATCAAGAGATTTCCAGCATATTTCGTTCGTATTTTCTTTGGCCTGTAGATCTTTGCTCATCACTGATTCCAATATTGTCTAGACTTTGCTTGCAATGATTTTCAGACTGACCAAACCGGTCCTGTTTCTGACGGTCAGACCGAAGCCTCCTTTAACCCAGAACTATGGGGAACACTACGACTGCCGAGCACCAATACCCACTGCCCCGACCTATACTCTCTACAAGAGCCACTACCATCAATCCCAGAAAGTGTTTCGACCGAGGTGGCGGGTTCAATTTCAACTATTAGCACAAGTACAACTCCACATCTCAGTGAATCAGACAGAGCTGAGAAGACCAAACTGCTGCTTGATCTCGAAGCACAGTGGTTGGCTCTTCGCGCTGAGCTGGCCTCAGCATAAGTTCCGCTCCAACTCCTTATAGTCTTTTCGTAAATATCCTTACCATGCTTATCCTTACCATGCTTATGCTTCCATACTCACTATACCTTCACATCATTTTGTACCACCACAGCACATTAACATTATTGCTATTTGTATTTTCAACGCTACTAATACTGGCAAAGGCTGCGAACGATTCACTTGAACCTCCGAGTCAGAGGGCCGACGTCTCGGAATGGATGGTTTAAACCCGTTGGCATTGCTCCTGAATCAATGACGCCCCGCGGAGCCAACCTCATCCTCAATTCTCCATCTTCCTACCTCACGCATAGCCCCGGCGTCTCCGGGCTCCAAAACATGCGATTCCAACAAAGTTGCCACCATCATCCAAGGATCTTTGGCCCCCCCGTGTCGTAGCACCTCGCAACGGTAGCGTTCTCCTCTTTCTCGACTCAGAGGGGTTGAGGCGAAAACCTTCTGCCATACTCGGGACGCAATGGCGCGGTCAAAGAGATAGGAATAATAAGTGGCACCGTATCCAAACAGATGTCCAAACTGGGTTTGGAACGAAGTGCCAGCGACATATGGAATCAGACCACGGGTAGCGTGCAAGTTCGCTAGCTCGTTTGTAGAGCTGAAGTAGTGCTGAGAAGCAGCGGGGGAGTGGTAAACCTGGTCAACGGCGGCTAGCAGGATCTGAGAGTAGGTGTCGATAGAGTGGCATGGGTCATGGTGGTGATTCACCGTTTGCCGCAGAGTTGTCGTGCCGTCAGCATCGAATAGCGATAGAACGTCCGGGGAATTGAGGAAGTGCTCCATGAGAATAGAGGGAAGTTCGACAAAATCCGTCGCACACCGGGTTCCAGATACGTTCTGATACTCTGTCCGGCCGAGCATAGCTGTAAAAATGCATTATTAGACCGAAGGGAAGCTAGTCAACAATTTTCACTCACAATGCATTGCGTGTCCCATTTCATGGAACAGGGTAAGGACTTCATGCCACTCGAGAATGGTAGGCCCTTTCGAAATAGTAGGCCTCGCAACCTCAGTGAGGAGAACAACCAGCGGAAGTTGGTATACCCCCTCCTGGTTCGGCAATCGGTGTCGCTTCACAGCTTCAAAGCTCTGCGACTCCTGTAACTGGTGCTCTTCTCCTTCGAGTATGAGGTCCCCGGCTTCGTCGTCATCGTCCGTGCGTCGAGAGCATCGAACGGTATAGTGGGCTGCCCCGCTGGCTTTGTTACGTCGCGCGAACAAGTCCGCGTAGACCCATCCGATGATCCCCTGGTCTTCGTCTACTACTTCCAGTTTATGGACATCGGCATGCCAGGTTTCCCCTGGGGCAGACTCTGCCGGTCGGAGAGATACACCGTAGAGGTGTTTGAACAGACGGGATAGGCCCATGAAGACTGTTCCAAGTGTGAGAGGTGGAAGAGGAATGGGAGGCGCAGGGGGGTCCGGTGGGCAGTAGAAGTCTCGGTCCCATGCCTGGACAATGGGCAAGGAAGATAGATTGTGATGTGCTTGTTTACGTTGGGCCAAAGTGTGCAAAGCGCGTCTAGCAAACGGTCGTGTGTGGTCCATTAGTGCCTCTAGGAAGTTGTTGACATTTTCTACGCAACCATGACGATGTCAGCGACAACGAAATTGGATTCAAGTGCCATACTCACCTGGCGTTTTAGCCATCTTGTCGTCTAGCGTTAGATGAGCATAACTAGGTCGTCCAATTAATTGAGCAAGTTCGGCGCGCTTCCGTAGGAGCGCTTCCAGAACTTCTATCTGCTCTGTGGTGCTTGAGTTCGCGGCTAGGTAAATCCGCCGACGGGGCTCCTCTTCGGGTGCAGAGCGCATAATCATCTGCGCCTGCAACGACCCAGGATACACCTGCAAGTCTTTCTGAGTGAAACGAGCTTGCAGTTGGAGCCGAACCCCCATTCCCTTGTCCTTGAGCCCAGCTAGTTCGGAAGCCTTGATGGAGGTGGGAGGGCGCGGCGTGTTGGCATTTTCTAGGAATTGTCGGCCTAGAGATAGGATGTCGGAAGATAACGAAACAAATTTCTGACGTTGAGAAGGTGGTAGATCGATAGCAGATTTTTCAAAATCGCGCCAAAAGATTAGAGCAGTTTGGTATGCTTCAGGACTGAGAGTCTTGACTATTGATGGGTCCGATAGAACAGCTTTGAGCACCTGGAACCGGGAACGTTGGGAATCAACGATAAGGAAGTTGGGTAGGTCGACGCACCTCGTATAATCCAACATGGGTATTCAACACGTTCATAAATTCGCATAACGTTTCGTAGGCGTGGTTCGCTGCTTCCATCCATAGGCGGTCTGGGTGAGCGTTGCGGACAAGTTCAGCGAGGTCAATGACGCCGCAGAGCATGTCGCTGAGTCGGTCAAGGTTCTTTACAACCTTGAGCAGCTCATCACGCGACTCCCGAGCTCGCAGAATCCTCTCCGTGAGGAGTTTGGCGCGCACGAGGGTTGATTCCGCAAGAGAAATCAATGACCGAGGGTGTGTCAGGGACGGATGTCCAAACAGACCGGTAGTTCCAAAGGGTGAGCGTTGAGATGAAGAGCTCGGCTGGTCGAAAAGCGATACCAAGGCCCTGTCGTCCGTCGAGGCTGGTAGATGGTGCTGGACATGCGTCGCTAGTGCTCGTCGCCTCGCTGTCTCCTGCTCGGTGTGTAGACAGCCCCGGAAACGATAGGGCCGCCTGAGGGCAGCTCTTGGGAGGGCATTTCGTGCAGACCGGACGAGCATGGGACGAGCAGGGGATATGGACACGGACAACCTGGTCGCTGACAAGTTGCCACTTTTCCGGCCCATGTCAGAAATCTACCATCGCTTATTGGCCGAGCCATTTCCTTTTTCGAGCCATTCCCCGGATGCGCCTCCGAGTCCGATGGCGCACTCTCTTCACTCTATTTCGAATTTGATTTCAATGTCAACTATCTACAGAATACTTTTCCATGACAAACTATGTACTAAAGTGCCAAATGGATACGTGAAGGCTATGTGCAATGATGGGTGAAATACGAACTCGGCTGTTTGAACCAGAGAGAATAGATGCAAAATAAGAGAGATCTAAGTTACCAATGCGTTATGTACCAACGAGAGTCCAAGTCCAGATGTCATGCAATGTCCATGGGAAGTGGCGATAAGCTACCACGCATGCTCCGGTCATAGCTTACACTCTTGTTGCCACTCCCTGTGGGTGAATCAGTCAGACTGTCGTCCGGTGAGGTGCCACTTGCACCATCCGTTTCGGATTTGCTTCCGTGTTCCTGTGGATTAAGTTCAGGGTCGGCTTCGTTTGTCAAAGCGTCAGTGTCCATGGGCTCAGTCCCCGGTAGAGGTTCGACAGCATACACCCAGAATTTGGATCTCTTCTTCCCAGCGATCTGCTCCATCGCGACTTCAGTCGGTTTCAGCGCTGCAGCACCAGTCTTCTTGACCTTGACTCCGTTGGAAGTTCCGTTGGCTCCGGTCGTGGAACCGTCCAGTGAGGTTCCACTGGCGACACTATCTTCAGTTCTCGCCCGCTTGAATGCTGGCTCACTGTCCAGTTGCATATCGGGAGGTGCACCTAATCGCGCAGACCTTCGTTCGCCTCTCCAGTTTAATAACGAGTCCGCGGGAGAGGCATCCCGAGATTTATTCCTCGCCACAGTTCGCCCTGACCGCCGTGTCGGGGCGGCAACTGGCTTACGTTTCCGCGAGCCACTTGAAAAGTCCTCTTCCTCCTCTTGGAACTTGTACTCATCGCCTTCGTCCTGCACATGGGCTCCAAGGTCAGTCCTGTGAACATTGCCCGATTTTGCAACTAATCTCACCTCGCTCTCACCGTATCCATTGGAATACACGTAGTCCGGCTTCTGCGTACGTCTCCGTGTACGAGTTTCACGAAGCTCAGCCTGCGCGTATAGTGCTTGCCGTTGTTCGATTTTCTTCCTTATCCGAGCGACACGCTGCAACAACCCTATCAGTTTCCGACAGAAAAATATACACGCTACTTAAACTTACTGCGAGCTCGGCATCTATCACCTCGACGCGGTCCTCCAAGCTTTTAACCAAGTTAAGCTGATTTTGTTCCATCTTGTTCCGCTTCTGAGGAGAGCCAGTAGGAACCTCTGCCTTCAATTGCTCAACGAGAGCAAGGTACTCCTCTTTCGAAGAAGACACAGTTTGGAAAGTCGCAGTAATTTTCCACGGATTGGTGGATACATACACGCGGGGAGATTCTGGAAGAAGATAGAATATTCATCAGTGTCATTGTAGCGCAGTCAAAACGGCAAGGTCCGAAATGGTAGTAGATGCGAAGAAACAGTGATCATAAATGAGCACCCAAGGCAAATACACGCAAATACCAGCGCTGTGAGAGGAAGAACGAAGAGAATGAAGGTGCACGGACCATCTACAGCCCAATACCGCTTCCTTGAAATATCCTGCCCAATGGGCAATAGCTGCAGGTTATCCCGACTCTTCGGGTCAGATGAGTCTGGAGGAGGCGTAATTTCACGTTTCTTGTGCTTATTGTGGACTACCCCCCAAGCACGATCGATAATGGTCTTTATAGCAGGCGCATGTTCCAGCTGGAATTCCACAAGCTGCCTGAGTATCTTGAGCTAGAGTGATGGGTCCCACAATTACAGGGTAGTAATCATCAGTTCCCAATTACGTCCAAAGGGATCGATGAGCGGCGCACCTTGAAGTCCCAGGTCATGGCAAAGAACCCTGTCCCTGTACTTACAAACGGATCTACATTGGCATTGAGCTCATCATCCCAGAAAACCGTCCTTCCAGGCGTTTTCAAGAATTCGGCAAAAACGCCCGCGACAGTCGTAGATATCTGGTCGGTACTGCAGTCAAAGAGTCGAGCTCAGCTCCCCAATATCGACGTGAGAGCATTTTGACCATGCTTCACCTTAAATTACGCGTTTGCGGTTTAAGGTTGAGGATGAAGTGGGTGAGGAGGCGAGTCATGATGTCGTTCGGCTCGTTTGACATCACGGCCTCTTCAAAGCTACACGTAGAGAGAAAACACGTCGAGGCAGGCAAGTCAGTCGCGTCCGATGTCAAGAAATCGATTACGCACTCCATTGGTGTTGCTAGACCTTCCACCTTCGCTCTCAGGTTCGTGAACTTGCAGATAAAGGAGTATACAAAGAGCGACTCCCAGCGGTCGCGTGGATGCGTAGCCTTGGATGGTGGACATAGGTGAGGCTTTCGGTCTGTGGCCTGCCGTGCAGACATTGGAAACGTCGGAGACGACGCGACGTGGTTGTAGGTGGAATGCGCGGGTAAGTTGTGTGTGGAGAGCTGACAAGGTTTTGATATACATAAAGGAGCCGTCACACCTCATTTTGCTGGAACAAATATATTACAATAGTCATCCTACCAATTAAGGCACGCCATGATCGTGCTCGAGCCCGAATTTTACCATGCAACCCCAAGAGGAACGTTCTTGCACGCGAAAGGCGTGGGCAAAGTGATTCAACGGTCTTCATTCTAGCAAATACAGATGGATAGCGTATGCAACTCCAGAAAGGAGTGTAGAAAGTATGAACGAATCTTAGCCCGGACCGACCTGAGGTGAAAATGACAGAGCATTAGGGAGGGCAGGGCCACGACAGAATGCATGGGCGCGTACCTTGGGAATATCGTGGTGTTCGCTGAGAGTTTCCAGGTGCTTGTTAAAGTCGGCTACGCGGTCTTTGTGCGTCTTCTTCGCTAATTTAGCGACGCGCTGCTCCATCTAAGGGGACAACAAGAAATGAGGAACCGAAAAACAGTAGTGAAGACGAAATGTAACACACCCGCTTTCTCTGCACCTCCTCAAACCGCTTCTCTGCCTCCGTCTTCCGGGACGATGATGAGGCGCTACTGTTCACGACATTGGGAGTGCTTCGGCCGCTTCCTGAGGAAGTCTGAACAATTTCGTCAGATTTAAGAAGCTCTTTCACTTGTTCTGGGTCGAGTTTCTTCTCGGCAGAATCGGACTTTGACTTTGACTTTTTCTTCTTCCTTGAGAAACATGAGGCCAATGACGAGTTCAGAGAGTGGGCAGGACTTACTTCTTGACAATACCACCCTCTGCAACTCCACCCTTGAGTTTGAGGGAGCCACCAGGGCGAATGTCGTATTCCGACATGAGGGCAAGAGGTCAAGAACACATCGTGCAGATCAAAGCCCGGCGCGGCGGCCCAAAAGGGAACAGGCCTGGGCACGTGCCTCGAAACAGCGAGCACAGCTGACGACAAGATTGGGCTGGACAAAGTTGACCACCGCCCCTGTTCTGCACCAGGTGTGCGCATCCGTCGTCGCACAGTCCAAGCATTCTCGACACTCCCCAGGCCAACATGGCTATGCTGTCTTCTCCCCTGGCACTGGTCCAGACGGTGCCCCCAGTCACGAGAACTTTCACCGTGGCCACTATCGCCTCCTCTGCACTCTACGGCTGGTGTTGGTGGAGAGGTGTCGGACCCGACGCAGCATACTTTATGACCCTGATTCCCGGATCGTGTCTTTTTGCTCCATGGACGTTGTTGACCTCGGCTCTGGTGGAGACGACAATATTCGAGGTACGTCACATAGACTCCGTCGCGCACAAATTTACATCTCATGCATTGACGACAGCTCCTTGCAACACTCATCTTCGTGCCTGCCTCTCTGAAATACCTTGAGAGGGTATGGGGCAGCGTTGAAATTCTCAAATTTATTGTCGTTACCGTTGTCGCCTCCAACATTATCGCGTTTGGCTTGAACTGGATTGAGTACATGGTCCTTGGCAAGCCAGAACTCTTCCTGTGAGTCCCTCCAGCCTTCACCCTGCACCTCATATCATGACTTACACCTCCGACAGCGCTATGAGATACCACGGCCAAACGGCTTTGCAAATTGGACTCTTAGTCGCGTTCACCCAGCTGATCCCTGAGCACAACATTCAACTATTTGGAGTTATCAAAGTGAAAGTCAAGGTATGATTCACCACTATTTTGACGTGAGACGATCTATTCACTCTATCCAAGACTCTGCCGATGGTTTATCTCACGTTATCTACGATCCTATGCATCGTCGGCTTCCAAAACCCGTGGATCCTTATTCAGTTCGGATGGTTCGTAAGCTGGGTCTACCTCCGATTCTACAAGAAGACCACTGTCGATTCCATCAACGGAGTCACCTATGGAGACCGCAGTGATACGTTTTCGCTCGTGTCCTGGTTCCCTCCCTTCATGCAGTGAGTTTGCTCCGAGTCCCTGCCTGCAGATTACTCCCGGCTAACATCCCCCGCAGCGGTCCTTTGACGATCCTAGGAAACACGGTGTACTCGCTTGCCACCCGCTTCCACCTCATCCCTACCTCTTCGTCTGACATCGAAGGTGGCGCTTACGCTCAGGTCCCTGGCGGTGCTAGGGCTGAAGCAGAGAGGAGACGGTGAGTAAACTCCACATTCACGGCCTTGAATGCCCTGCTTACAGAACTTGGTCTCCAGCGCGATGGCTTTGAAGGCCCTGGATCAACGAATCGCAAACACGTCATCTGCTGGAGGACCATCCTCTTCGAATGGATCGAGAAACGCGCAACCAGCAAGCATGGCGAGAACAGATAGTGCCGGGTCTTCCCAATCATCAGCGTCAACGAGTGGTGGCTCCGCTGCCAAATCCGTGGACGATTTTACCAAAGCCAAGTCATAGAGATTGTTCCCACTTATTGCCTCTCGTGTTGTCTGTATCCACCATCATCTAAAATGCCCGCGTACAGTAGTGATCCCCAATTCACCGTAATACAACCATACATGACACCGTGTTTGCATCTCATATTGGGATTTAAATACAATAAATAGGGTCAGAATAATACACTTGGCGGTGGAAGGAACTGCTCCTTCACAACGCAGCTCGGCACCATCCACTCGGCGACTGGTTTTATTATTTTGGCGCAATCTCTGGCAGGCAGCAGTCTCAAAGGAGACCAGCAGTCACCCATCCCCCATACTGACCCAGACATAAGCGCTCAGTTCACGATCAATAAGGCTTACGTAAGCTTGCGCCAGTATCGACGTCGCGCTCAAGAGTTTTGAAGACGAGCAATGTATCGCCGGCAGTCGACAGTCCAATCCGCCAAGTCCACGACCTCTCCTCCTTATACCAATGGACTCCCATCTGCATCATACCCCTCTGCAGCCTTGACACCTGCATTCCCCTCGTCTTCGAAGCAATCTTTCGGGGTCGACACACCAAGCCCTGACGAACTCTTCTCAAGATATTCAGTTTCCGAAGTTAAGGCAATCCAACACCGTCTTAGGTCAGTATGTCGCGAATCATACTGCCAGCTCGTCTCATGTATCTCTAGGAATGACGCCGACATCAAGCAGGAAGAGCTTCGACTTATGGTCGGGTACGTGGCCAACCATAACGGTTGGGGTCGCGGTTGGCTGATTGAGCGTCATGAAAGCGTAGAGAACGCTATCGCGACTTGCTGCAAGCCTCCTCTTCCATAATCTCGATGGCCAGCTCGTCCCGGAGAGTGCTAGACGCCATCGAGGAAAGCCGAGGTGCCATCATCGCACAGGAAGAGCCACCGTTACCTAGTCGGGCCACAACCTTCGGAGGAGTCAACGGTATGCGGTCGACTCGAGTTTCTTCCAGAATCTCATTTGGAAATCCATAGATCGGTATCTGCACACATTGCAGCTCCTCTCCGCACACGTGAAAGTACTGCTCGATGCTCCTGAACATCTATGGCGACTCATTGAACGGAAGAAATACCTTTCTGCCGCCTGGCTCTTCCTCTTCACGAGAGTAGTCCATCGCGCCCTGGTACAGCAAGATGACCAGGACGAGGACTCGTGGAGCAAAGTCGGGATCGATGTCCAGTTGGAATTTCCGTTGGTCCAGCGGCAATGGGACGAAGTGTCCAGCTTTCGTTCCCAGATTATTCACAAGGCCACCCTTTCACTCCGAGAGATAGGTCTATCTGCACAAGTAAGCACGTCTTCCCCTCGCTTTTCCTGTCTCTGATCCTTGTCAAGGGCGTATGCGCAACCTTGGTCACATTACATCTTCTGGACTCCCGGCCATTGAGCGAGACCTTCTCTGCCTTGCTAACACAGCGGACTAAAGCACTCGCGCCGTTGGTATCATGGAAAATTGACAGCATTTTGTCTCACTCAGCAAACGGTCGTGCGGGACCTCATGCTCTGGATCCATCACCCACCAAGCCATATCTTGCGAAGGAGATTCTACAAGCTAATGAAAAAGCTTTGGCTGCCATCATAGACACAGTGCACACCTCGCGAAAAGTCTTTCAAATACCTTCCTCCCAGCAGCTGTCCTTGATTTCATTCGCCCTCCACTCGATTCAGGACGACTTTACGCCCGATAGCCCAAATTCCCAAAACCCTTCCGAGCTAGTGCCTTCAACACACTCGCTGTTGACAAATTCCTCATCTTCGGCCCACTTCCTTTTACTCCCACCAGGTTTGCAAACCTATAAGCCTTACATCGACCTCACCTCGCCATCCCTGATGTACTCACAAACTGATTTCCGACAAATCATCCAGGATTGGATGCTTAAATCGCTGAAGTCATGGCGAGAATCATCTAGTAATTGGATCGTCCATCTTGCGAAAGTAACCGAAGTATGGGCTCTACGCACTTCCCTTCGCCAGACAATAAATGATTCGGAACTTGACCCATCGGAGAAGTCCCAACTTGTCGACATCTTGAACAGTTTATGCCATGATCGTATCGTCGCAATTTGGAAGGCAACTTTGGTCAGGGCACAAGATGTTTTCAAGTCAGAATTGGCTTCTTTCCTTTCGAGCTTGAAAGAGCATATCACACGTACGTATCATTAACATACAGTTTGGTTTCTTGGGTCTGAGTTCCACCAGCCAGAGCATCTTTTCAAGCCCCACCTCCACCAACGACCTCTCAGCCTTCGAAAATTCACAACCCTGCCCCCTTCCAACAGTATCAATCTTCTTTGAAAAAGCAGCTCCTTGGGCGGACAGCTCAATTGAACGCGGTGCTATCTACTTTGGAGCAGTGTGCAAAACTCATCCAGCACGACTTCTCAATAGTTCTCTCTGATGAGAGCGAAGGCGGCACGTGAGTCGAGACACATTAGTCCGTAATAGTCTTTGCGCTGACCCCCCAGAAGTTCATTTGGTAGACGTGTCACGGACGCGTATCAGCCTCTCGCAGAGTCTGCTTCTGATGACATCGTCTCTACATTGGAACGAGAAGGTGAAGACGCCCTGAAGCATGCAGGTATGACCCTTGTTTCGATCCCCTCTCTGTCAAAGGCTAATACGACTCCACTAGAAACTTCATCCCTTGTCGGCGTTGCCAATACATCAGATGAGTTGAGGTCGTCTTCTATATTTCTGTCACATATTGGTTGCCGGAAATCCGCATTGGACAGTGAGCATTACCCTTACACGTAGAAGTGTGCCGTTCTGACTCCACTCGTAGAGCTTAGATTGAGATTGGATTTGCTCTTTGATAAGGTCGTTCAACGGTGGAAAGAGGAAATCGTTACTCGTATCATTCGCTCATCTTCCCCACGAAGTTCATCGTTTCACCGGCAAGGTACGAGTCGTCCTCGCTTACACTCATCCTTGCTCCTCTAATCAAGTTTGTACAGCGCTGGGTCCTTCACCACGCTGTTTCCAATCGCTCTTATCCCTCTCAGACGCGCTCGGGGAACTTGGAGTGAGCCAACAGAGTCATCGCCACGAGCCAGTGATACAAACCTCCTTGCGTGCATTAATCATGAGCCACATCTCAAGCCAGCCTGACGAACTTGAGGAGCAGTCCCTCCACGACCTCTCTTTCCTGAAGGCGATTTCAAGCAGATACGGCTCTGAATGGCAGGAGACCACTCAAGCCATTGACGATAAGCTTGTGTCCCAGGTGAGGCCCTGATACCTTCATCTTACGGGTCGATTCTTACATTGAATGTAGGATTCGACCAAACTTCAGGAACTCGACCAAACGGCGTCCGAGTTTTTGGTCCGGACGCAGACCTTACTCTCGCTTCTACTACCTTGTGCACCGCAAATCCGGGTCATAACTTCCGCCTCCACGCCCTCGAAAAACGCGGGAAATCAGGCGCAGTTCTTGCTCTTTGGCAACCCTTCATCGTCGAAACAGGAGTATCAACCTGCGCTTGAATTGGCCAAGACAGGGTCACGGTTTGGGCTGCTGCTTGTCAGTAGTGTGGAGAACTGAATGGTGGATTTAATGTAATGTGGTTCTGGATGGGCGAACCGGTCGTAGTGAGGTTGTCGAATTCACAGATAGACTTCCTGTGTCGCTGTGGCTACCCATGGGGACCATGGAACTCGAGCGCCAGTATTTTGAATGGAAGCCTGTATCGGAAGGAGCATTCTCCTTTTCAAACGGTTTCGCTGGGTATCAGAGTCGCATTATACAGTATAGAAGTAGGTAATGACACAAATAATGGAGAGTACATCAAGCACCACCACTGGAGCGAAGGGTCAGCGCGCAAAGAAGGGATAGACAGAGCTCCAACGCACACTAGGATGTTGTTTCTGTAGGAATAAGACGGGGGTCAGGTCTGTGCTCAGGAGAGATAGGTAAGTGGATGACGCACATTGGGATGTGGATGAGCTTGACGAAGTAACCAATGAAACCCATGACGGCGAAACCAATAGCGACTGCCTTGGAGATTTGGATGAACTCTGCATTTCGATAAATTTAGACGACGAGAGTGGTGAGTAGTCACTTGAGAGAGCTGACCCTTTTGCGATGGTTTTGTACACCGTGTCAAGAACTATGAGGATGGTCAATGACAGGTTTATAGCAGACACGATGAGCAAACACACCTGCTTTCCATCGTGAAAGAATTCCTGGGGAACCTCAATGAATTCACGGACTTTGTCTGACATGGTGGTGGTGGTGGTGAGGAAGAGAGCTGAGATTCAGAAACGCTTGAGTGCGCTGGCGGTGTCACTGAGAAGATGTGTCGTTTTCCCACGGCAATGGACACGTTGGCGTAAATTCACAATTTCCGGTTTCTTTTGATTTTTGATCACAAGTTCACCGCACCCCGCTGTGAGTATTCTCCGAAGACATTCCAATTTCTCTGCGGCTAAGTTTTTGTAGTGGCGCGCATGAATGTTTCTAGGCAGAGCCTTCATTCGGCCTTGCAGCGTTCGACATGTCGTCAGGCCAGGGTTGCATCACGCTCGTAGAGCTTACCGCACGCCAGCGGTAGACACGAAGCATTCAAAGGCTGCCGTATCTTATGCAGATGCGTTGAAAACCGCAAAAGACCCCTCCACCATCCATTCCATTTACCCCACCTTCGTTGAAGAGTTGAGGAAAGCCAAATTCGCTTCTCAGACCGAGCCTCCACTGCAGAAACAGGATGTCACGTCCATACTGCGTAAGCTGGCATCATCGGGTCGACCGGAAGATATTCAGCGCATTCGAGAGCTCCTTTACGACTTGGAACCGGTTCTTGACATGCGACCTTCCCTTGACCTGTACACCACCATTGTCGAAGGGTTCGCGGAGAAGATTCAACCTCAGGTAGCCTTCGATTTCCTCAAGAAGATGCCAACGCTACCAGGCCGCTACGTTCCAACCATGGACCATTTTTTGACCGTCCTGGAAGCTTCGGTTGACCAAGTCTCATTCTTGTTCATCCGAAACGCAGTCCAGAACATGCATCGTATGGGCTGTCGCCCCAATCAAGCCGTTGCCAATATCATCATCAAATCCTGGTGGAATTGTTTGGATTTCAATGGAGAGGAACAAACGCCAGAGGCCTTTACATCTCTATTCGACCTCTTGGAATCCTTGCGGATTCCCTACACTACAGAAAACGTAGATTTCGCCGTCAAGCTATTCGAAGGGGCATCTCTCAGTGCCTCGGGACAGCAATTGCGGCAGGTTTACGAGTCTATAGCGAAGGATGACAGCAGCTCCAGCGTATCACCCGCTCAACTTTCCCGAGCTGCTCAAAGCTCTGGAGCTCAAGCAGCAATAGACCTGTTTCAATCTTATCAAAAGCGAAGCATGAGCCCATCAAATGCCCTTCGATACATTCTCCAGCACTCGCACACCCTATCCGACATAGAGTTGGTCCAGAAGGAATTGAAAGTTCAATGCGATGTTCGCCATTGGACTGTCGTCATCAGCAACTGTGCTAGGGCCGACAAGTTCTCTGAAGCCTTCCGCATCTACGATGCGTCCAGGGCGGCTGGTATTCGTCCTGATGCCGGCCTGGTAGCTCCACTCCTCAGAGCTCTGTGGAGGAAGTCGCTGCAGAAGCGCTCAGACGATTATCTGGAAGAAGCCCTCTTCCTTTACAAGGACCTCTCTGCCGCTTCTCCTCCTTCCTCTACCCACCATCCCAACAATCCCTCAGCGCGCCACTCTTCCGGCCCTGACGCCACCATTTATCACATCCTCTTCCGCCTCCTTTCCCGAGCCCAGGATGTCGATAAGTATTATCCTGCCGCTCTGCATTTATTGGAAGACATGAACGCCTACAACATACCAACGGACGTCAGCGCCGTTGCAGCTCCCATGATCTGTTTGGATATTCAACGCGCTTCATCCCCAGATGAAGCCTGGGAAGCATATCGGGCTCGCCGACCTGTGCTCGACGAAGACGGATATAGTATCGTTCTGCAGCATTTCAGCAAGAAGCAGTTCGGCTCACGTTGGGTCCCAGCCATTCCAGAATATTTCTCCATCGTTCAAGACATGCGAAGAGCCGGGATCGAAATCACGACCAAGGTGTACAACATCCTCCTCACTCAGATTGGATTTCTATCCACAAAGTTACTCCGTGAAGGAGAGCTTGACAGAGATTTCAAGGAAGATTTGATCACTGTCACGCGGCGAACGCACGACCTCCTTTCTCTGGACGCATCCCTGGAACCCGATTCCATCATCCTCTCGCAGCTCATCAGCACCTACCAACGACTCGGATGTTTTGGTGATGCGTACAGGGTTTGGGAACTGATGTACCTTACTGGCAACTTCAACTGTGTCACCGTCAGCAACATATTGGATGGGTGCGGATACGCCAACGACATTCACACAGCACACGCTATCTGGCGCAAGCTTTCTGGGGATGGCTTCTCTTTCGACCTTCACAATTGGAATACCTGGGTGGAGTGTCTGTGTCGGTGCGGGCACCTCAACATGGCTCGCAAGGTTGTGCTGCAAGACATGCCCGACGCCGGGAAGAAGCCTACGCTGGACACAGTCATGATCTTGGTCAAGTTCGCGAGGAGGAATGGTGTGGAAGTGGAGGTTCTGGCACAGATAGAGAAACATTTCCCATCCTTGTACCGTAAAGTAACGCAATTAAAATCTATTGATTAGCCTGCCAAAGACGGAGGTACCCAAAAAACGAAAAACAGAACGATTGTCTAATGATACATACAAATGAATGCTAATGCGCCTGGTTGAGCAGCGCGTCGTAAAAAGGCATGAACGAGTCGTCTAGAGGAATAGAGAACCAATGCGGTAGAGTACGTAGGTATCAAAGTCTAGGGTCTAGTTGCCGTTGGTGGCCAATTCTTCTACTGATGGGCAGTCACAGATGAGGTTCAAATCTCCATAGGCTGTAGAGACAAGGGTCAGAGGGTCAGAGAAAGTCAACATTGAGGGTAAAAAGACGTACCATCATCAAGTCGGGAAACGGTGGGCCAGAACTTCTTCTCCTTCAACCAGGGCAAGGGGAAAGATGCGGTCTCACGGGTGTACGGCCTACATAGTTTGTCGTCAGCAAGTGAAGTAGTATATAGAGAGGGAAAATTTACCGATCCCATTGCTCCTCGGTGAGGGAGATAACAGATATGGGGTGGGGGGCATTCTTAAGCAGGTTGTTGTCCTTGGGTTGTTTACCAGCAATAATCTCATCGGCCTCCTTGCGAATCTGGATCATGGCGTCGCAGAACCTGTCTAATTCCTCAAGGGTCTCAGACTCTGTGGGCTCGATGAGCATGCAGGTGGAGATAGGCCAAGAGCAAGTAGGGGGATGGAATCCATAATCCTGAAGCCGCTTCGCAAAGTCCGTGACCTTGAGTCCTGCAGATTTGTCGAATTCGGCGAGGTCGATCAGAAGCTCGTGCGCAACACGGTCGTTGGCGTTCTTGTACCTCAAGTTGTAATAGGGTGCAAGTCGATGAGCCATGTAATTGGCGTTCAACAGAGCAATCTTGGATGAGTCAACGAGTCCCTTGCCACCCAACATCTTGATGTACGCCCACGAGATCAAAAGAATGGATGCGCTTCCGAAAGGGGCGGCGGCGACTGCATCGATGGCCTTGGCTCCTTGCTGGGGCAAGACCGAATGGCCAGGCAAGAAGGGAGCAAGATGCTCAGCAACGCAAATGGGCCCAACTCCTGGTCCGCCTCCACCATGAGGACTAGAGTGTGAACGTTAATCAAACGAATTCGGAGAGGAAACCGCAGACCTACATGGCGAACGTCTTGTGGAGATTAAGATGGCAAACATCGCCACCGCATGTAGCAGGGTTAGTAAGGCCGACTTGAGCATTGAGATTGGCACCATCGAGATAGACCTGGCCACCGTTCTCATGAATGATCTTGCAGGCATCTTGAACACCTTCTTCGAAAACACCAAAGGTTGAGGGATAAGTGATCTGCGGTCGTGGTGTTAGCTTCGTCGAGAACATAATAGCAGGACCTATCATACCATGAACGCTGCGAGGTTATCCTTGTGTTTCTCCGCCTTGGCTTTCAAGTCTTCGAGATCCAGGGTACCGTCGTTATGGACTTTCACAGAAACAACCTTCAACCCTGCCAAAGCAGCGGACTGTACGAGCTTATTTAGCCACAGACTGAGCAATCAATGAAAATAGACGTACAGCGGGGTTCGTTCCGTGTGCACTGAGGGGAATTAGGCAAACATCTCTGTGACCTTCACCTCGAGACTCATGATAGGCGCGAATCGTGCAGAGACCTGCGTACTCTCCAGCAGCACCGGAGTTCGGTTGAAGAGACGCGGAGTGGAATCCAGTAATTTTGCAAAGATAGTCTTCGAGTTCCTGTGCCGCTGTGTCAGCCAAACAAACACCGGGGGTCACATGAGGGAACCGACCTTGATGATTGTGCGGTAGCCTTCAACCTGATCGTGGGGTGCGAAGGGATGGATGTTGCTAAATTCCGGCCAGGTGAGGGGAATCATGCTGCTGGTACTATTCAACTTCATAGTGCAGCTTCCAAGAGGAATCATGGTGTGAACCAGACTGAGATCCTTGGAAGAAAGGTGGTGGATATAGCGTAGCATCTCGGTTTCCGAATGGTGCTTGTTGAAAACAGGATGGGGCAAAATTTGCGTGGTCCGTTGCAACTCGGAGGGGATGGCCGCCTGGGTAGGTTCCGTCAAATCCGCCAGAGCAACAGCGGACTTCGAGGAAGCGGTTGCGAATACATTGATCAAGCTAACTAGCTCGGCCGGAGTAACACTTTCGTCAAAGGTAACACCAACCCGCTTGTCATCGATGGGTCGAAGGTTAATCTTGGCCGCAACGGCTGCAGCATGAACAGCGTTGGCGCCCGAAACAGCGCCAGTGACGTCGAGGGTCAGAGTGTCGAAGAAGGTGGTGTTCTCAACCTTGAAACCAAACGACTCGACTGACGACTTGAAGACTTGAGCAAAGCCATGCACCTTGTCTGCAATGCGTTGCAAACCCTCAGGACCGTGATAAACAGCATACATCGCAGCCATGTTGGCCAGTAGCGCTTGGGCGGTACAAATGTTGCTGGTGGCCTTCTCCCGACGAATGTGCTGCTCCCGAGCTATGTGATAGGTCAGTCTCCCGCAAACACATGACGAGACGAGGAATGCGCACTCTGCAAAGCCAAACGATATGCCGGCTGTCCTTGAGCATCTCTGCTGAGACCAATCAGACGGCCGGGCATCTTTCGCTTCAACTTTTCAGTCACAGCAAAGAAAGCTGCATGAGGGCCACCATATCCTGCGGGAACACCGAAACGGGCTGAGTTTCCGACAACGATATCAGCACCCCATTCTCCAGGAGCCTTCAGCTTGGTCAAGGCCAAAAGGTCAGTGGCGGCGACTACCAAGCCTCCGAGCTTGTGGGTCGTCTCCGCCAACGAGGCCCAGTCCTTGATGTGACCGTCAACATCGGGATACTGGACTAGAACGCCGCAGATGTCCGTCTTGATACTAGGATCTTGAATCAACGCAGACGCGTCCCCGACAACAACATTGACTTTGAAGCCTTTGGCTCGGCTTTTGATAACATCCAATGTTTGCGGGGCGACGCCAGAGTCGACGATGAATGTTCGCTTCTTCGGAGCAGAGACAGCGGACATGACCATACCCTCTGCCGCAGCTGTAGCCTCGTCAAGAAGAGAAGCGTTGGCAATGTCCATACTGGTCAAAGACATGACCATCGTTTGGAAGTTGACGAGACTCTCGAGACGACCTGGGCTAAATTTAGAACTGTATAGGCGCCAAGGCAGGGAAACCTTGCCTTGTGCAATCTCCGGCTGATAGGGAGTGTATTGAGTGTACCACGCGGGATTTTCCATGATCTATTGGGAGTGGTTGAGGTCGCTGCCTATAGGACGATAAAGCGGGCCACATACGTTGCGGAGAATCACTGGTGGAATGACAGCATTGTGGTACCCCATGCCAATATAGCTCTTGAACGTCTGGTTCTGACCGCCTAAAGCCTTTGCCTGGGCTTGGAGCTGGGACTCGCTGAGAACAGGGATGGATTCGTTGCTGACAGTCGAGCTAGGAATGCGAATCTTCGGAGGCACGGTGGCGGCAATGAAAGCATCCATCGACTCGTAGCCGAGCTTCCTGAGCATGGTGTTCGTCTCTGCGTCATCTGGACCGATATGGCGTTCGTGGAAAGTGTCCAGAGGCGCGAAGAGGGAGGACTGTGGTTTGAGGCTCGCAAGACCACGGCGCACGGACCAGATAGGAGCGGCGGGCCCCTTGTATTGAGGACGGGGGAACCTCTGGACACAGCGCAGACGAAGCATGGCTGAGGTGGATAATGGGGGGGAGAGAACGAGGCGGAAGGGATATCTCCCAGCTCTCGACGCAGAAAAAGGCCATTCACCGAGTCAGGGTTTATCGACGTAAAATAGGCTGATTCCGGGAAGAATTGGGAATATTCATGGTGGACTTGAAAAACTGGGGAGAACGGGCGCGCGATGGGGGAAAAAAGGGGGAATATACTCGTAAAATGGCAAATATAATTTTGGGAACACGGAGAGAGGCCAAACGCGAGTCTGTCGGCCAAATCTTGACTCTGGCCTTGCCACTGACAAAAACTTTTTCTTCATGGCTCGGATCCTTCGGAGCGCCGCGTGACGTCACACATCAGCCCATCAATTCCAGCCCGTCCCCGCACGCGTATCGCCCGAAATCCAGAACCTCTTCAGCCCTTGGTCTGTCGCGAGCACAACTTCAGTAGATGCACAGGCCGAGAAATAAACACGCTCTTACGGGGGTTTACGCTCCGTCGTCGACTTTGGGGAGTGCAGCCCGTTCAGCTCGACCTCTTGCACGATGATCCGCAACGCGTCTGATGCTTCCTTCGCCCCGGTCGACCCTATCTTCTCGCTATAGAACAACGTAACATCGAGGATATACCGTAAGGCTTCGTTTCCTGGTGAGTCCGGGGAATCCCCAAGAGTATCCAGAATCTCTTTGTGTCTTGCAAGAGGACCAGAGTTGCGGACAAGTTCGTAAACGAGCTCATGCACCGATTGTGGTGTTGGCAAGAATGAGTCGGCTCCTGATATAGCAAGCTGTAGCAGAGCCAATGTCTGAGGTATTCTGTGAGCCAAGGCTGCATCGGGACTAGCTCGGGACTTACATCCGCTATCAGTTGCCCCACTCCACCTGTAGTCAGAAGGGTGTCGAATTTACCGGCCAAGAACGACAGCAGCCCTAGGATGGATATCCACAGCTCTTTCCAGTCGTACTCTGCATTGTGAGTAGCAAGTCTCATCGCGTGTACATTCCGCTCACCTAGCCGTATGCGCCGGTTCTGAAAGTACCAGACTATCCTATGGCAGATCCAAGCGCATTTCCTGGGATGTCAATTAGTTTTACACCAAGACGCAATGACGTGCTGCTCACACATATAGATGAGAAGAAAGTCGACGATTCAAATTATGACGAAGCCACAAGGTGCAGCAATCAAGAATGTCAGATAGAATCGGTCGACCTGGTCGCGGTGTGGGCAGCCGAGGCAACCTCTGAAAGGCAGATTTAGATTAGAATCGCCCAGTTCAGAGCATTTTTGTTGTTGCACACCTGACGGCATAGGGAAACATTGGGAGCCGACTTCTCGGTCAGAAGGCCCACAGTATGCTCATTCTCTACGAGCAAGAGTAGCATCTCCAATGTCAAATTCGCATATGCCACTGTTCTCGGCGAGGATGAGCTCGAGGCGTGAGTGAATAGATGCGAGGCCAGGTTCAAGAAGCTTCCGATCCATGGTGAGTCTGCGTATTTGACAACATCGAGATCCTCCAGTAAAATCACCGGGAACACTGGATTCCTGAACGTAAACTCGTAGACAGGGAGTAAACCCACGGCCTGTGGAATAGGGCTAAAAAGTATTTGGGATCAGCGGACTGACCAGAGGAGGTCGACACCATCGACTCAACTGGGGCTTCTCCGCGATCTCAGTCTGTGAGGCGGTATTAGACCTCATACGGGTGAGAAGTGAGGCCAACGTCGCCAAGCCTGTGTTGAGGTTGGAAGCTAAACTCCCTTTCGTGCTTGCCCCGTTGGCAACGTCGTATGCTCTGCGGAGCCCAGGTCGCACATTAGGTCGACCATGGAGGCACACCTACAACACACCACTCACCTCACAGCTTCGTTGAGTGCACTCTGGGAAGCAAGCCTGATATTCCTCATCGCTTGCTCGTCTCCGCAATCCTTTATTCTCTTCAAATAGGGATTCATTTTCGCAGCGTCAGATTTATGATAATTAGCTAGGATCGCGAGAAACGTAGCAGCCTCGAGAGTAGATGCCTCTGTTTCGGTCGATTGAATGAACTAAAAGGGGGAGACAAAATAATCAGCAATGACGACATGCGCGCCAAAAACGCGGATAACCTACTTGGACGATCGACGGAAAGAGATTCCGACGTAGGAAATAAGCGCCGGGACTCAGCTGACTGATTGTGCAGACGAAAGCGAGCCCGAGCTGCAGAGCATGACGGCGTGTCGTTACTGACCGAACGGATTAGTTGACTGGTAAGTAAGAAGGATGTAGACTCACTTGGTCCTTCATCGTCGCCAATAATCTTGCTCAACGTCGCAGTGAAGACCTGTCCCCGTCGTCAGTCTAGACTCAAAGGTGAATTCAAATATGAGGGCACTGTATACATTGAAGACCTGATCACTCTGAGCAACAGAACCTGCGACCAATTCCATGACCTCCCATCCAGAAAGCCCTTTGGAAAGACACCCTCGCGAAAGGACTGTCAAGGTTTCTAGAGCGTGATCCTTCCTCGCCTCTGAGTACCCGCAAGTCGATGCATATCGTAAGCATGCACTAAACAGGGACATGAGGAACGGCTTGAACAGAGCGAGTGTTGAGTTTGTATCTTGTTTCACGGTCAAGACGAAGAGCGTACTTTGTGTTTCCCCAGGCAATCATCCTTCGAGATCTTCTGCAATTCGCCCAACAAGAACGCCGAGTCTACTTCGAGATCCAGGAGGTCTGCGTACAACTGCTCAGAGTTCCCATTAGGATCCAACCGACTTGGTGAGACCCCTTGTAGAAGTTTGGAATAAAGGGCGACAAATTTCGACGTTATGTGCGCCGGTCTTTGGACAGTTTGCATGTCGCACCATGAGAACAAGGGATGCACTCGAACCTCAGGCCTCATCGACATCGTTCATTAGCACAACGTTCCCACGATAATAACTCCTTCTGGACTTTTTGAGCGTCATTAATCCAGCCAAGAAAGTTAAAGTACAAGGTAACTGGCCGCCGCGTCGGCCTAGGCTCGCTTCGCAGTCCGAAATCGCCACGATATTGTGAATCAGAGTATTGAAGGGTGAGCAAAGACAGAGAAGCCCGAAGGGCTTCTCGTCTTTGCTCTTTACATTTGATTGTTATAACTATGTCTACCACCGTAATCCTCGTCAGCGACAGGGATTTAATTCCTTCGAGAAAAGGTCAGGGCCATGACTCGTGTGTTGTGCAACGTTATGCTGTTTTAAAAAACCATACGTTCGATCTCCAAGCGCCAGGCGCCCACTGCCTGATCTTAGAAGGCGAGGAACTCTTATACGAAGCATGTAGTGGCGAGTAAAGAGGCATTCCCGACGCGCCTAGCACGCGCGCGTCGGGGCCGTTGAGCATATATCGCGTAAATCCTTCAGTTCCCAGCCGATTTACTTCAAATTTTTTTGGATATTCACGTTATAATGAGCTCTATACACAGTCTGTCAACATCCCAGGCCAATAACTGTGGGCGTTATTGAGCTATGGCGCGTCCATTCTACGGGCAAAAAAGGTGGTAGGAAAGATTTGTACATGTTTGGCTCCGCCAAAAGTTTGCGGCCCACCCCTTACCAAGATTGCTCGCTACGCTCGCAATTAAGCACCGGCTCGGATCGCGTCGGTCCAGGCACGTGCTCCGTTCGACAAGTTCGCGATCGAAAGACTTAGCTATAATTGGCACCATCAACAGGCAGTGTGTTCAACTTGAACCTCTTGTGCGGTTTCCCCCCTCCTGGCCCACCGCCGCCGACAACGACAACGACGAAGACCCAACGACACCCGCCACCGACGACGACGACGACAATAACGACTACGACCATTCATGTTGCTCCCATTCCTCGCCTTCGCGCTCCACACGGCTTCAACTTTGGTTGCCGCACAGCTCTCTCTGCCCAGTTCTCCATGGCTGCCCCCTGACATTTCTGACGGTGCGACGCCCTCAAACCAGTCTTACCCCAACGCAAAATGGTCTACCCTGGTGGGCAATTTGCTGTACTTCTACGAAGCTCAGCGGAGCGGTGAGCTACCGCAGACAAAACGAGTGTCCTGGCGAAACGCTAGCGCCCTCGATGACGGCCGAGAGGCTCGCGTCGATCTGTCCGGTGAGCATTTTATTTACACCTCTGTGGAAAGCTGAAGCTAAGACCTAATTCCTCAGGTGGCTACTACGACGCTGGAGGTGAGTTTTGTTGACTTGACGAAGCAGACTCTCCTCTGAACCTGGCGCCAGACTATTCGAAGCAGACGTTTCCCCTGGCAAGTTAGACCTCCTGCTGTGTGTTACCAAACACTTACCCCTACCAGGCATTTTCTTTGATGTCCATATGCTGGGGAGCTACAGACTTTGGAAAAGGTGTGATGGCATCCGGACTGAACAACGAAACAGCATGCTAATTCGATCCCTGGCAGGCTATGATGTGGCCAACCAGACCGCTTACCTCGACGATATGCTTCGATGGGGTCTTGACTGGCTGTTGAAGGTCTGTCTAGTTCTCAACAATCAAGTTACCAACCCTGATATTTGTTGTAGGCCCACACCAATGAATCTACTCTCTACGTCCTCGTGGCTTCAAGTAAGCGTCTAATTATAAATATGTTGTCACTTTATCAATGCCTTGATCAGAGGACGTCGATAACAGCTACTGGGGTGGAGACCGAAGCATTCCATCCCCTCGTCCTGTATACCAGATCAACGACACGTTCCCGGGCACCGATGTCGCTGCCCAGACTGCCGCCGCTTTTGCAGCATGCTCAAACCTTTACGGCAACCGTGCCCTCGACAGTTCAACATTCTCGACGCCAGCGTCATTGCAAGACAACACTTATTCTGACACCTTACTTACTCACGCTCAACAACTCTACTCTTTCGCTGTCAACGCGACCGGTGGACGAAAGGTTTACCAAAAGTCTGTTCCACAAGTCGCAGACGCCTATGGGTCATCTGACTACGGAGATGAGCTAGCTATTGCGGCGCTCTTCCTCTCCTGGGCTACCGGCGATGCCGCCTTATTCACTGAGGCGGAAGGCTATTACGAAAAATACAACCTCGCGGACTCGAATCGGGTATTCAACTGGGATTCAAAAGTTCCTGGACTTGCTGTTTTGTTCGCCCAGCTTGCTAAATCCAACCCCTCGGTCGGAGGAAATCTCACAGCATGGCAGGCAAATGCCGAGCAGTACTTTGACTCGATTGTTGATAGGAAGAAAAGTCCTGGATACGTCACCGGAGGTCAGCACGTCACCGGGTTCCATTCTCTTCATAACTAATCAGTCACTGTAGGAGGTCTCTTGTTCTTTGAAGGGGATTCCGATAGTGCAAGTCTCAACCCAGCGTTGAACGTTGCAATGTTGATGCGCCGATTCTCAACGCTTGCTACTTCAGATGAGAAGAGAACCAAGTACCTTGTACGCGTCAGCCGTTGCCCGCACATCAGGACCTTACTGACGGAACTTCAGGACTTTGCTCAAAGTCAACTCGACTATGCGCTAGGAAGAAATCCCATGTCGGGTAAGTCCACGCTGTTACCCTTTGAGCAGACGTCAATGCTAATGCAAACAATCACGACCTCAGTACCCTACGTTGTTGGTGCGAACCCAAATTCTCCGAGAAACCCTCATTCCGCCATGGCATCCGGCGGTAATGACGTCGAGACCATCGATAGCGACCCAGTCAACACTACATACACTCTCTACGGGGCAGTAATCGGTGGCCCAGACAAGCTCGACCGTTTCTTCGACATCCGAAGCGATTGGCCCCAAACGGAAGTCGCCCTTGACTACAACGCGCCCATGTTGACTTTGGCGGCCATGCACGCGTTGGCCGATAGGTCGGATCCCTACTATACCTACCTACAGGCAGGAGAGTACGAGAAAGTTAAACCGGACGGTTTCCCGTGTGACGCCGTCTTCACTTCCGGTTGTAGAGGCCCTCACATGAGCAAAGGTGCCAAGATCGCGATGGCCGTGTCAATCGTGGTTGTCTGCCTCGTCGTCTTCGGTCTTGCAGGGTACTATATCTATCTTCTGATTAGAAACGCAAAGGAGGGTGCTGGGAGCATATAGTTTTCATGTCTTTCCCGATCATTCCCTCTTCGAGTTCACCCACATTCACAACTACTTGCTTCCAGCTACCACATTGACTTATTGACCTTCATCTTCTCGCGCATTCTGGGAACACCTTTTTTTCGCTCTATGGCTAACATGCTTCGCATTGCTCACGGACTGGACACATTATACATTATTCCATATATCTCCCCCTTCTCAGACCCGAAACTTGCTGATATCGTTTAATATACCTGGATATACTTTAGCTCGTCTTCTCTGTAAAATAGTCTTAGGGCCACATACCTCGAGAACGTAGCGCTCTTCCTCCTTGAGACTCTCCAAGAAGTCACCTGCCGCGACGGACTCAACACCCTTGTACTTAACGAGCGCACCGACGAGTGCGTTGTAGACATCGGGAACAGGCCACGTAGGACCACAGAGGTAGAAGACGCCCTCGTCGTCGTAGAGCATCTTCGCCAAGGCTTCCGAGTCTTCGAGCATTTTGTGTTGGATGTAGACCTTCTTGGGACCGTCACGGGAGAACGCGAGACCAGCCCTCGTGATGATCCCGTCAAGGATGAAGGCCTCAATTTCCTCTCCGTATAGGTATTCGGCACCTTGGTATCGAGACCCGAAGTAGTAGTAAACCGGGCCAACTTCTTCGCCTTGCTCAGCAAGCATTGCGAGGTGCTGCAAGAAGGCGCGGAATGGAGCAGCACCTGTACCCAATCCCGCCATAATCAACGGCTGTTTGGGGTTGGGGGGAAGCTGACGGTAGAGAGTGATGAGTAAAATGAGAAATAAGAAGTGATCTTAACGGACCTTCATCACACTGGGCTTAATCGACACGGTGACCTTTTGGCCGACCTTCAACCCGGCAAGATAGCGAGTGCATTGACCAAATCGAGGAGATCCTATGAAAAATCCTTGAGTATTTGGGAAAAAAAAAGACGGTGTACATGAAGATGTCTTACCACTTGGTGTGGCCCAGTCAACACTGACAACGAGGAGATCAACCCTATCTCCGACGACGCTTTGCGCACTGGCGATACTGTAGTGGCGAGGCTTGATATCGCCAACCAATTCGCAGAGCTTTTCGATGCCAGGTCGGGCACTGGGGTACATCCGCAAAACGTCTGCGAATGTGACCGTGTCTTTCTCCGACAACTTCTTGAAAGTCGACGATCCTTCCGGCGACCCAATGAAAAGCAGGGCGTACTTGTCGACAGGCGATGTAGCGTACTCGGCCAGGTCAGTGTAGAAGGATTTGGGAACCTTGCCAAAGAGATCGATTTGCTGCTGCAGAGCTTGAAGGACGGTGCGAGTGTGTACTTTCGTCTCATCGCCAGGGACAGGGATGGTGATCAAGCGGGCTGGGTCGACGCCGTAGGATTTACAGAACTCCAGTACCTCCCCCTCATCATTCCACCCATGGACTCCCAGTGCCTCTCCGATCGCGTACTTTAGACCAGTGCCCGATGTGTCGAACTCGAGATGGAATACATTGCGGTCGTAGTCCAGAGGAGTCAACCGTTTGTTGACGGTGCAGGTGACGAGGAAAGTGCGATCTGGGATTTCAGGGCGAAGGGCAGGGTTCTGGGGGTGCTCTTCCGCTGACTCTGCGGCAGGGTCCACATAGGCGGATGGGAATAGGAGGTGCTTGGCTGCATCGTGCCATGAGCTGAGCCGGGCACCGTTG
Organism: Candolleomyces efflorescens; assembly: GCA_027579765.1. Lineage (NCBI taxonomy): Eukaryota > Fungi > Basidiomycota > Agaricomycetes > Agaricales > Psathyrellaceae > Candolleomyces > Candolleomyces efflorescens. Next base: position 99,087 of record JAMZDL010000108.1, read on the forward strand.
ACCACGGTATCCCCGTTATCGACATCAACCGCGATTGCGTTGACGTCAAAAGTCTTCAGGACAGCGTTGGATCCCAAAACCTCGGAAGGTGCGACAGGCGAAAGACCAGCCCAAGTATGCGCGTTGATCTTGATCAAGGGGATTCCGAAAATCGTATCCTCGAAACCATTGCCCGCAACACGGAGAAGGTTGCTCTCGTTGGCTTGCCCGCCCAAGTATAACCTGATAAAGGCAAGGTGGAGGGCCAAGTTTTGAACGGCGTCGTTTTCGGGACCAGCTGCCCCTGCCAATGTGTCCGCGATCTCCTTTGCATTGATGGTGAAGACGCGGAGGTCACGCTCCTTGATGATGATACCGCTTTCTCCAGCAATATTAGCAGAAAACTCTTCAACAGTCCATGAGGTGTTCACAAGGACAGTGGAGTGCGCTTTAGCGTACTTCAGAACCGAATGCGTCTTGAGCAGGGCTTGGTCGAGAACGACGAGCAGATCGGTTCTCCCGTTGACATCGTCGAGAGGGATAGCGACAGGAATGGGGACGGGGATAGCGTCGTCAGACTTCGGTGAAATGGCGATTCGGCTCGAGAAGATGCCCCCTTGCTTCGAGAAGACATCGAAGTCGGTGAGCAGGCGAGAGGAGACTTTGGGGTGAGCGAGGAGGAAGTCCTCGATGACTCGGGGAACGGAAGCGATGGACGAGCGGGGCGTCCCAAGTACCAAAACCGACCTGTGGCCTTTAGGGAGCACGTTAAGGGAGGATACGTTTGAAATGCGGGCGATGAGAGACCGGAATGACGTTTCGTTATTGAGGTAGTCCTGGGTTTGGGATGGAACGACACGGTGGCCTTGAATCGTCGGCTTCGAACTGCCTGACAGGAGGGTGCTGAGCACGTCAACGTACAAAGGGCCTTGCGTCAACGAGTTCGGTACTTCATCGAAAACATGAACTGTCCGTGCAGTCGAGGGAATGACAGCCTTGAGGGCCGCTTCATCCCAAGGACGAAGAACGTTGATGGTTACAATTCCAACGCCTGACAGTTCATTGGTCTTCACGATGGCTCGGGCTGCCAATGCCAAAGGCCCGTTGAGGAGCACGACGACGGTGTGTGCTTCAGAGTCCCCGGTATAGTCGAAATAAGAGTATCCTAATTGCCCCAACGCGCCTCGGAGAGTTGTTCGGCTTGCCTTTGGTTCACGAATAGCATGGCCAAACTCTCGAGCAGCGCTGAAATGGTCGAAGAGATGGACGACGTGGGTATCGGTAACGCTGTAAGCGATTTTAGTGAAGTCGACTGCTTGCTGGGGAGTCGACGAAAGGAGAACAGCAATGTTCTCGGGGAAAAGCGACCAGACTGAAGCGAGGGGCGAAAGTGTCGGGGAGAGAGACAAAGCTTCCCCGGTCGGAGTCACAGTTGGGACTTGGGCAACGAGTCTGCTGGTGGCGTTCGCTGGTGGCAAGTGCACGAAGGCTGGCGCCATCAAGGCCAGGCCGGAGGGAGTGGTATAGGACGTCAACACGGCCCCTCGCCCCGCTTCATGGCTTGTTCCCTGGGAGAGTCTTCCGATGAGACTCAAACCAGCTCCGGCCCTGGTCTGGAGGTCCACGACGGGAGCTGTACCGGCCGCTCCAGCTCTGGCCCACTCCTTTGTCAATGTACCGAACCCGACCTGCTCTGCAACGTCGTATACATAGACCAAGGAGCTTGCTGAGGCCCTGGAGGCGATGTATTCTACGACTTGTGAAGCTTGAATTCGGGGGTTATTGAAGGGAGTTGCTTCGACCTTGTCAAGGCTCGGAGATGGGGGAGAAGAGAGGGTCGTCGACGACGACAAAGGTGTCGACCAGCCTGAGGCACTGAGAGGCATTGCGGTATAAAGTGTCGCGGTATCTGTTGTGCAGCCGACATTACTTATATTTTTTTCTCTTGCTTAGATAGAAAACGGGAAGAATGGAGCAATCGTTGCACACAATCGCGCCTTATCCATCACGTGCCCTCGCCACCGAGTGACCTTGGCCGCCACTCCGCCACAGTACTAATAGTAGGAAGGAAATGATTAATGGTCTTCAAGTACAAATGTCGTCTTCAAAGAAGTAATACTATGGTGACATCACCCCATGATAGACGCCCTACGCCCGCCGGTTGGGATTTGCGTTGGTCAAAGTGTTGTAAAGTCGATCTCCCTGTTATCGGCCGTGTAAGCTCGAGGCACAGTGACGTCGAGTAACATTCCATACCGTGTCTCCCAAGCCAGGGCTGATGATGCCCTCCGACGTCAGTGTCTTGTCCACCGCAGCAACCCAAAGCTATCGAGCCGGATGAGAAGAGAAGGAGGGGGCAAGGTGACAATGAAAATCATTCACCTCGAGCTCTGGGAATTCACTCTGGACGCGCTTCAGGCCTTCCTCAGAGGCCAGAACACAAAGCAACTTGATTTTTTCGACTAAGGGTCATGTCAGATTGCGCGATGCATTCAGAGCGGCAAGCTTGCTCACCCGGAATGCCCCAATCAATTATCATCGTTAACGCAGCACATGCAGTCCCTCCGGTCGCGAGCAAGGGGTCCAACAGGTACACCTGGTCGATCGGAGGAGATGGAGGGAGCTTGGAGTAGTCTATGCAGGAAAAACTCCATAAGCATGCTTTACCGAGTAACCCTCCACTCACATTCCACTGGCTGCAGCGTCACCTTTTCGCGGTACAGTCCAAGGTGATACACAGGGGCAGCACTAGAGGGTAGCGATTGCTCAGTAGACGAGTATATGACAGAAACCGAACATCATACGGGAACAGTTCCAACTAGGCAAAATTCGTGTCAGAGTCCAAGCAAGGTAATAGGGGCGAACCCACCAAAGCATCGGTCATCCCCAATCCTGCTCGTAAGATGGGGGTGAGCCCAATCCGGGGCTTGATTGTAGTGCCAGAGAAAGGCCCGACAGGAGTCGTCTAACACCGTCATCAGCAGAACGTAGGGGTGTCGTGGATTCGCACTCCATACCCCTTCAAAGCTTTGTTGCTCCAGAGTCCTCGATGCTTCGTATCCCAAGAACAAACTAATCGTACGGATACCCTGAAGACGAACGCGGATCGAAAGACTGATTCGACACGCTACAGGCACGCACACATACCTCTCTGAACTCCTTTGCTGTCGTAGAGGCCTGACGAAGCTTGGACAATTCGGTATGTACAAGGGGGTGAGACAGAACGTTGAGTGTATTGGCCATGATCACAGGACAGGGAGGTCAATAGCTATGACAGATAGGTGGTAGTGGTGGTGGAGAAGAAGAAAGGAGGACAGGACAAGACTGAGGATCCGCCTTCCGCTAAACCCTAGCCAGGGACGGACCAGGGCATGCACATGCATGGAGGTCGCAGCGTGCCCCAACCGGCGTTGCGCTTACGTTTCGTGTTATCTTATCTTATCTTGGGCTTATCGGCGCTTGTACTCGCATGGTTTCAGGACGGACGATCTCTGGGATATTTTCGCCCACTCCTTTTCACTGTACGGCTTGCGCGCAACCTTCTCGAATTCAAACAGGGTGAAGTGACTGTTTCGGTCGTCCTGAGCTCGAAGCTATCAGACCACGGAAAGACATATCAGTGGAAACAAGGCGACATACCTTCTTCGAAAGACGGAAACCTATTGACGAGACAACTTTTTCAAATTCCTTGACGTCAGTGAACCTGCTGGCGACTTCCGCGATCTGTAGCTCGCCGCTTTGCAATGTGATAAGCATTAGCATCAGGAGAGAGCCTCAGGAGTGCGAAAAAGGGTGTACCTTGGTTTCAAAATGCGCCATGCTTCGCGTAGGCAATTCGGCCAGTTGGTGTTCATGAGACTAAGAGAGCAGACAACGACATCGGTAATTTGAGCTTCTCCCATCCCTGATTGCGACTCGGGTTCTGACCCAGGAAGCGGAACCTTGGTACACGCATCCGCCTCTACCACGTACATCCCATCCGATATGAGGTCAAACGAAAGCACAATCAGCCCTTCAGGCAGAAGACCACGCGCCAGTGCAGCATCTCCGCACCCAAGATCCGCAACAACCGTCCGAGGGGGATAGGATTTGAGTAAGGAGATGTATTGTTGAACGGGATTCGTCGGCCATGTTTGTACTTGGTGGCGAAATCCAGCATGATACTGATAATGGTTTTAGTCGAAATCAAAATAACAGGTCGGATACGCACCTCGCGATAGACAGTTGGATCTTCCTGCATCATTTGAACCGCAGCCTGACTGTCAGACTTGTAGAGATTCTCGTTTATCATCCTGAGAATACATTAGACTTGGCCTGGCGACGTCAAGCGGTTTGCATACCTGAACTTCGCTCCTTCCAGGCTGGCCCTCATGCTTTTCTGCATCGCAGTGAGGTTTGCTTCCGAGTCCGGTGATGCAGACTTGGACTGGGTACGGGGCGGAAGTAGGGCTTGAGGGGCATCGACCGAGTGCCTAACTTTCTGTCGCTTCTCTGGCCGTGAGTCCTGGAAAGATCTCCTTTTTTCTTTGAGCTGCTTTCCTGCAGGCTGCAGAGGCTTTGGTAGCGAAATCTCCCTGGTCAGCGGGGCTTCCGGCTGCTGAGGCTTCGATTTATCTTGAGACTGCTTCTTGGCCTTTTTACTCTTTCCCAAGGAGAACTTCCCGCTCGACTCTGCCTTGTGCGCTTGGTCCGGCTTCGTAGATTCCCTCAATTTGTCCATGAGTTTTTCGAGATTGAGCTCCGCGGAAAGCAGTTTGCTGCTGGTGTCACTCGTGGGTCGTTTGCGTTTTTTGCTGCTTTTCTCAGACTTTGACCCACTCGCGGTCGGCTCTGCTACAGACCATCCTGGTACGTCGAAGAGCTGAGGCATTTTGAGGATCGAAATGACTAGAGGAAAGAGTTCAGCGCTGGCGATCAGACTTGGGATCACTGTAGAAATTGACGGCCGGGCCGGCTGCCGGTTGGCGAGCGGTGAACTTGGTTCTAGCAAGGTTCACTCACACGATGAGCTAGCTAGGCTCTTCGCTCAAGAAAGGGAGAGGGAAGGGAGATATGAATAGATGAAATATATGAATATCTT